>OVBI01001251.1:261-38824 GCA_900406495.1 Sisymbrium altissimum | reverse complement strand
CATAATTTTAATATTTAAATTTAATTTGTAATTTACTAATTTTTTTATTAATTAACTTATTATATATATATTTTATATTATTTTAAATCAATTTTTATTATTTTTAAACTTAATTTTTTATTTTTTAATTTTTTATTATCCATCTGCAACCGTCCGCAACCGCAAACGCTAGCGGAAAGCAACTTTTGAATTTGAGCGATTTGGAGCGATACAAAGCGGTAAAATGCGTTTTCTGTGATTGTTGTCAAACGCTGAGAACCGCTACCATCCGCAAAAGCTGCGTTTGCGGATGATAGCGGGTAAACCAATCAAGCCCTAATATCTTCATTTTCAGGATATGAATGGCGTATGGGTGCAGAAAAATTTAGAATCTAGAATATATCAGATCGATATCGTATATATATAATTGGAGAATATGCTCATTTTTAAAACACAAAACCATATATATATATATATATATATAATACACTTTGTGAAGTAGAGTGAATATGGGTAGACTAATTGACCAAAAAAAAAAAGAAATAATATGTTTAGTGGATGATTGATTGAATTATAACTGTAAATTATTTGCTGTAAAATTTGATCTGTAGAAATATCTTCTATAACTATATTTTCTATAGTTGTAAATAATAAATGCGTAAATAATAAATAAGAAAAGATATTCCTACAGTTTTTTATTTTTTTCTACAGTCTTAAAAATAAAACTTTAGGAAATAGAAGATTTACAGCTAACTATAGTTTTAAAAATCAATATAAAGCATAATTGGTAATTTTTGAGGTTATATATAAACATTAAAGTTAAATACATAATTTATAACCCAACTAATCACCCTTTTATTTTTTGAAGTTAATTATGAGTTATTGATATTTTGTTGCATTCGTACGGAAATTAAAACAAGCCGACCGGGTACTGAGTACAATATGCTCGTGGTAGGTGTATATTTGTCGCTATCCAATTGAAAGAGATTAGAGAAATCAAATGGAATTTGAAATGTATATGACAGAGAGAGATAACAACAACTTTTTGGTCTAAATTAAACTATTGGTGGCTCATATGTCTTAGATTTGTACCTATTTATGCCAATGTCATATTCGGTTTAACAAAAATCCGGATATGGTTGGTAATTGCAACTGGTAATGGTGACACCAAAAATATGACGATTGACATAAACAATTCTTGGAGATAAGATAAGTCTATTATAATTCCTATCACTAGTTACACAATGTGGTCCATTGTTAAGGACACATTCATTCTCTTCTTCTAGGACTCACCCATTTAAATCGGTACGGAACCTCTAATATTATTTCAGTATGACTTATTGAGAACATCAAGTATGTCTAAGACTCGAATAGAGGAACATTTGGACGCGTTAAAAAAAGAATTACGAGATCCTCTATTAGAGTCAAAGGTATATATATGGTATAAAAAAGTCCAAAAAAAAATCCAATTTTAAACCTAGCTGGAATGTTAGTGGTTACATACTTGCATCTCAAGGCAGTAACAATCCCATCTAGAAGGTGGAAACGATCCTTTTGGATTGCATACTTCATACTCAAGCTGAAGCAACACAAACTCTCTTGAATGGAGAGAGAGAGAGAAGTTAGTGTCTTATTGCAACTTCGATTTATGTCGGTTAGGTGTACGTATGATACATTTTCTACGGGTGAACTCTATAATGTAAGTAGAGTATATAAGTTCGCATTAAACTTGGTGACACGTTTGAAATAATGAAGAAAATAAAATATAACACTTATGAAGAAAGTCCCGCAATTAAAATGTTTTATTTCATAGCCAGATTTCATTGCTTTGCTACCAACTTTAAATAATCAACAAAAGTTAAATTTTAAAATTTTGAAGTTAGTTTACTTGTATATATTAAGAAATATTACTAGCTTTAATAGATAATAATGTACGATTTCTACGATTAAAGATAACTTTATTTGAATTTTGACAATACTGATGACTGATAAAGATCAACAGCAAAATGCCCCCACCCACCAACTACATATCAATTGACCAATATATTATTTACAACATCGCATGTAAATCGATAGTGGATTTAATAATAACAAAAGGAACCAGTTTCGTCCAACTTATACGTTATTTATTTACTAATTCAACAGACCATTATAAAAACCAACCAAAAAAAAAAAAAAATTGAAAAGCAGACGTTACATTTCACAAAGTAGTTTTTGTTTTTTTTCTTTGAATCAGAAGAATTAGAACCTCCACACAAATGGTGCTCCAACAACAAGAAACGCTTTCTCTCACAAACAAGATAGATCAAGAACCTTCTCACGATTTCATTTTCCGATCCAAACTTCCTGATATCTCCATTCCAAGTCACCTTCCTCTCACCGAGTACGTCTTCCAGAAGTTCTCCGTCGACGGAGACGGTGATCCCACCACCACATGTCTCATCGACGGTGCCACCGGACGTATCTTTACTTACGCCGACGTACAAACCAACTTACGGCAGATCGCCGCCGGGATCCATCGGCTGGGGATACGCCACGGTGACACTGTGATGCTCCTTCTCCCGAACTCACCTGAGTTTGCTCTATCTTTCCTTGCCGTCGCTTACCTCGGAGCCGTTTCAACCACCGCGAACCCGTTCTATACACAGTCAGAGATCACAAAGCAGGCAAAGGCCTCTGCCGCGAAGATGATCATCACGAAACGATGTTACGTCGATAAACTAACAGACCTGAAAAACGATGGCGTTTCCATCGTTTGCTTGGACGATGAAGACGAGGTCGTTTCGTTAGTTGACGGTTGCGTGAGTTTCAAAGAACTGACTCAAGCGGACGAGACAGAGCTTCCCAAACCGGAGATCTCTCCGGAAGACACGGTGTCGATGCCTTACTCCTCAGGAACAACGGGGCTTCCGAAGGGTGTGATGATCACTCACAAGGGGTTAGTTACGAGCATCGCTCAGAAAGTAGACGGAGAAAACCCTAACGTCAACTTCACGAAAGATGACGTCATTCTCTGTTTTCTCCCAATGTTTCACATTTACGCGCTCGACGCGCTGATGCTCTCGGCGATGAGGACCGGTGCGGCGATCTTGATCGTGCCCAGGTTCGAGTTGAATCTGGTGATGGAGCTGATTCAGAGGTATAAAGTCACGGTACTTCCGGTGGCTCCTCCCGTGGTGCTAGCGTTGGTTAAGTCCCCCGAGACGGAGAGATACGACCTGAGCTCGGTGAGGATGATGCTTTCAGGCGCAGCTACGCTCAAGAAGGAGCTTGAAGACGCCGTGCGTCTCAAGTTTCCCAATGCCATATTTGGTCAGGTCAGTTCTAATTAATGTCCTCTCACTTTCACAAGGATTTTGTTTATTTCTTCATAATAAAAGTTTAATGGAATTGGACATAGGGACTCTACTCACTTAGTCAGGTTAATGAGATTAGCTAATTATTCGTGGATGAGTATTTACTAGAAAATAGATTATTATGACTATACTGATTAGATTACATATGATTCATGTGGTGCTTATCAGTTAACAGGTATTTGACATGTAATTAGTAAAAAAAGGCTTGTCGTAGGTGATGATTTGTCTATATGTGCAAATAGTTTATAGACGTGACGTGAGTAATTAAATGGAATATTTTTAATGTATAGATAGACACACTAACAAGTTCGTGGTCTAAATATTTAAGAAATGGATTAATTAGTGGTGGTTCACCAAACCTAAGTTTTAAAACTATTTATATCAGTGTCTAGGTCTTCGGCGTCACTAAATTTCGAATATTTATTGGTAATTGCGATTACCTATATATCTGTCGTTGTCAATCAATTAGAGCAAGCTAAAGTATCTCGTAGTGGGTAAACGAATTACAAAAGAGAACAATAAACAAAAAATGTTGTTTTGGAATCACAAACCAAAGAACAATTTCACAATCTTTGACCAATATATATTATATTCTATTCAAAGCAAAAAACCAATAGTTACCATGCACATTGAGACTACCAAATAGAAGGATGATTCATTTTTGGTCAAATTTTGGCATTTCGGGTAGAGTAGACTTTGAGAGTCTGACATTAGTTTGAGCACTTCTACGGTCTAGTTTCTGCTTGGTCCAATCCGAGCTATATTGTAAATCAGAATAGTTTAAATGTACTTGTGTCATATTATCAGACTGGATTTATCTACAATGAGACTAATTACTCGTAGAAACAACTAAAGAATTTTTCTTGGTGTTGAGGAATTAAGTTTGAATCCTTTTTTTCTTTTTCCTTTTTTGTCATTAGTGGCAACCATGGATGTTTTAAATAATAAAATATCATAAATAAACAACTAAACCAAACCAAAATAATCAAACGTTACTAGCACAAAGTGACTGTCGTTATGAGGTTTCGTCCGGTTGGTCTAATATCACTAACAGAGTTGATCACTTTGGAGTTTTTCTAACATGTGATGAATTTGATTTCAATTCCAAGATATGATAATAGAATGATTGAACCAACATTAAACTATCCAAGAAGTTATTTGTTATTCATATTTTGCATCATATTAAAAGCTACAATCATTCAACTACAAAAAAGACCTCATTTTATAAAGCACAGAGAGTACAATAATTAGTTTCGAAATGGAGTTAGGGTCACACACACTGACACAAGATAATGTTAAAAAGAACACTTTAATCCCATTGCCCACTTTATCCTGCACTTTCTTGTTTGGTTTCTCACTTTCTTGTGTTGCTTTTATATAATCAATTTCAATTAACTAAAAATGACTAATTATAAGTTTGAACTTTTAAGTAATGGATTATTTGCACCGGTTTAGTCCACTACTAGGGGGGGGGGGGTCACATTCATTACTCGTCTCGTGGCAAGAATCATCTATTCAAATCGATCTTATAGCTCATCTATTAATTTTAAGTATTTGACTTATTGATTTGACAGAAGAAACGTATGTGTATTTGACTTATCGACAGCTTGTATACGGTAACGACAACCAGCGCACATGATGATGAACCCAATTTTGACATTGTCAAACATTAATATCTCGTTTACTTAGTTACAATTTTCAGATTGAACTTCTTTAATGATTTCGCTGTTGTTTCTTAGTTCCTGTCTTTGTCAGTAGGGATGTTATTAACTTATTCTGGTGGGAAATTGTCAAATGTTGTCATTTTCAAATATTTGTCAATGACTTAACATTAAATAGAAACACGTTTTCAGGGTTATGGAATGACTGAGTCAGGAACGGTGGCCAAGTCATTGGCGTTTGCAAAGTTTCCATTTCAAACCAAGTCTGGTGCGTGTGGGACTGTGATCAGAAACGCCGAGATGAAAGTGGTCGATACCATTACCGGAGTCTCCTTACCACGCAACAAACCTGGCGAAATCTGCATCCGAGGCGATCAACTCATGAAGGGTAAAACAAAGTTTAATGATCATAATGTGTTAGTGTTTTTTTTCCACCCTTGGAAGAATATGTAAAGAAATAATGTGATCTTGATAGGTTATTTGAATGATCCGGAAGCTACTGCGCAAACCATAGATAAAGATGGGTGGTTACACACTGGAGACATTGGGTTTGTGGATGATGACGATGAGATATTCATTGTTGATCGGTTGAAGGAACTTATCAAATTCAAAGGCTATCAAGTGGCTCCAGCTGAGCTTGAAGCATTGCTTATTTCTAATCCTTATATCGAGGATGCAGCCGTTGTCGCGTGAGTTTCATAACAAATCAGAAGAAAATAACTTCCAATTCGAAACACTAATGTACTGGTCGTTTGTGATAATATCTCAGAATGAAGGATGAAGTAGCTGATGAGGTTCCCGTAGCATTTGTGGTTAAATCGGAAGGGTCTCAGTTAACCGAAGATGATGTCAAGAGTTATGTCAACAAACAGGTAACATTTTGAGATTCTAACTTCCAGTCTTCAAACGCAAAACACACAAAGATGGAAACTTTAGATGTCTTAAGTTAATGGTGTGATGATCTACATTTAGGTGGTTCATTACAAGCGAATCAAGATGGTGTCTTTCATAGAAGCTATACCGAAAGCTGTTTCGGGAAAGATTTTGAGGAAGGAACTCCGAGCTAAATTGGAAACCGAGTACGCTAAGTAAACACACGAGAGTTTTGAATGTACGTGTAAGCTCGGAAGTTGAAGTCATTGAGTACTTAAGAAGAAATTGTTTGGAAACCGATTTGGTTTCAAGACATCATCAATCCTGTAAAAGTCAAAGGCATGTCTACATTTAATTAAGTCTAAAATGTGACTCTCATGTGACCGTGTTTTAGTTAGATTATGCTAAAACGTCTCAGGGAGACTGAAAAAAATTTATGAAGAGTTTGTTGGTTTCAAATTCCTCAAGTCTTTGTAATTGCATAATTCTAATGCATAAAACGCTACTTTCGTTATCTTTTTGTATTTGGAACCTATAAGCTAAAGCTACCTTGAACAACATGATACTACATTTCCTATAATCATTTCACGATCCTCCTAAGAAGAATTAAAACTACTTCGGTATAGGGAATTCAGGAGCAGAAACATACCCACTAAAGCGACAATGAGAAGGAAGTGGCTCAGCCTAGAAGTTCAATGTGGTTAGAAGTCGAGAACAAATAAAGCCCCAACACGTGCCTCCACCCGCTGGCAACAGAGGTTCATCTTTCTTATCACATATCTGTACTGAAAGAGTTTAGAATAATAAAGGATACTACTACGACTAGTTCCTGAAACTGAGATGTATAAGCACTCATATACAACTTTGAAGATATTATAATCACAAATCAAAAGTTAAGAGCATAAGAAGGGAAAGGAGACAACATCACACCAAAAGTGGAATCTGGCAATAGATATGTCAAAACCTTTTGTTCATGTTTATGACCAACATAACAAACATGTAAGTAGACTTTCTTCGTAGATGCTGACAAGCTAAAATCTGAACTGGAAACTTGATTTAGATTAGATACCTACTCACGCTAAAGCATCAAAGCAAGATAAGAAGAAACTTCGGTGAAAAGCAGAGGCTTTTCATGCATGCTCAAAGTTAGAAAAAAATGAAACCTTTTCTGAATTCTACCAATCACATGGTATCCTCAAAGCGTGCCATAAGACAAGCCCTCAACTTTTCCGCAATTATTAGACAATGCAAGACCATAAATGGCAAAGTAGATAACTAGAAAGCAGTAGCCTTTATTAATGGATACTCTATAAGAAGCAAAGGGAAAAATAAAAGAAAGCTTTATTCATGAAAATTTTTAACAAATGGAAGATCCTCGATGACTTCCTGATATGAACAACAACAATAATGATAATAAAGCTACTTACTACAACCAAATCCAGCCACACTCATCTTCATTCATAACCATAAGAAATCCTTAATTCTCCTTTTTCCCCGTTTTCTAGCAAACATCCTAACATTACCGAGTTTAGCATCTTCACAAGACTTAAACTCAGTTTCTTTCCTGAACGAATCATACCACAATCATCACTTCACTCTAATCTTGCGATTTCTTTACGGAAAATTTTCAGGAAAAGTAAAATTCGACAGACAAAGAAAAAGATGAAAAGCGAAAAAAAACTAAGAAGAAGGGAGAGGACGAGGAGGCGGCAACATTTGACGGAGATTAGGACCTCCTCCGGTTGATTTAAGTATAAAAGGATGCTGCAAAAGCTGTTGAGCAGACCATCTCTTAGGAGGATCACTCTGCAAGCAACAAGAGATGAAATGACGAAACTCCTGAGACGCCGTGGCTGGAGCTTCAGGAGGCTGAGACATACAAATGGCACACATTAAACTCGCCCAGTCACCTTGTCTACTCACAGCGAAAGGGAATCTCCCCAAGTAAAACTCCAAGATGCTAACACCAAGACTCCATATATCCCCAGCGTAACCGTCATAACGGCCATGATTCAAATCAGTGTTAATCCTCTCAGGGCTCATATAAGCAATGGTTCCAACAGATGAGTTACAAGGATCCATGGTCTGCGCCAAGATCCTACTCACTCCGAAATCAGCAATCTTGACGTTCTTGGCAGAGTTAATCAAGAGGTTGGACGGTTTGATGTCACGGTGAACAATATGACGTCGATGAAGGTAAGCTAACCCGTTGAGAATCTGACGTGAGAGATCAGCGAGTTCTTGCTCTTGCCACACGTGAGCACCTTCAAGAGAGCCTTTGTCCATGAACTCAAGCAAGACCTGGATCTCGCCGTTGTGATCAAACATGTCGTGACATTTGACGACGTTGGAGTGATCAACGCTTCTCAAGATCTCGATCTCTCTACAGATCTGACGCCTCACGTTGTCTTCGTGGTTCCCGTATATGACCTTGAGAGCGAAAGGTCGTGAACTCGGACGGTGGATCACTTTGTAAACCGTTCCTCCGGCGCCGCTTCCGATTCGGTTCACGCGCTCTAGCTCTGATAAGCTTTTCGCTGCGGAGATGTTGGTGGAGATGGCTGAGCCTGACATCGGAGCAGAGGAGGAGGAGGAAGAGGAGGAAGAGGGAGGAGGGAGAGGGAGAGGTACAGCGAGAGCCACGTCACGGTGTGGGAGTGGTAAGCTTAGGTCAGGACGTTTACGTAAACGGTTCTTCATCGGTGAAGCTACTCCTGGAGGTGATTGCATCGGTCTCATGATGATGGCTTTTATAGCTTTGATTCTTATGTTCTTCAATAAACCTTCAAAGGTCTCTCTCTTGTCTTTGTGTATGAATCAGCGTTTAAGGGTTTGCTTTTGATTTCGTCTTCTTACGAAACGATCAAATCAATAGGAGGAAAAACGAAGGTTCGTCGAATAAGATTGTGGAGAGAAGATTGAAGAAAAGTTTTTTTTTTAGTTTTGAAAGAAAGAAAAAAAAAAAAAAAGGGTTAAATCATGAGATGAGACGAGACGAGAGACAATATCGAGAAAAAGGTATCCACGCGCTGAGGAACTGCGCGTGTGAAGCAATCGAAAGCGCTTTGGAAGTATCTGTGTGGTTCTGTGTTGTAACACGTTGACATGTTTTTGATTGGTCGGGTCTGTTATTGGNGGGTTTGTTTTTTTTTTTTTTTTTTTTAAAGCATGAAATGATGATCAGACCAAACTTAACAATCTTTGGCTTTGTGTCATCAATCATGACTACTTCAATGTTCGATAGATTTGGTGTTTTTTTTTTTTTTTTCTGATAATTGATTCATCTTCGAAACTCAATCAATATGGCTACTGCGTCAGGTTGGTATTACTTTCTCATCTCTTTCGAAACTCTTAAGAATTTTGGGATCATTTCTTTTCATGGGTTTAGATTGTAGAAACTGAATATGACTTATATAATTGGATTTTACTTTCATGTTAATTGTTAACTTTATTAAATACGGGGTTTGATTTACAAAAAATTTCATCAGTTTTGGTTCTTACAAAAATTAGTATTAAATCGATGGATAATTGGGTTTAGGGTATTTAAGGCCCAAATTTGAATAAATGTCCATGTTTTTAGGGGCCACATTTTATTTGTTTATATGATAATTAGGCCCGAAAGTTTGATTCATTCGAAAAAGAGCTTTGGAAAGAAAAAAGGAGCTAAGTGGACGAATAAGAAGGAATATAGCCCTTAGTCATTCGAACTTAATAATGATAATGGGTTAAGAGGGATAGATGGATCGGTTACAGTTTCAATATGCTCGAGATGTTTAGAGGTACGAGGCTAGGGATTGAAGCAAAATAAGAAGCAGCTGGTGAAGGAAGAGTCTATGAACAAAAGTTGATGAGAGCAAGCAAATGGACTTTGCTAAGGTAGATTAACGCATTCCAACTAGTGGAGGTGATAGCACAAGAACTATCTGGTCGGTTATATGTTTCATGCTTTGATTCTTGCTCTATTTTGCCCAATAGTTTGGGCGTGATCTCATAAATATATTATACATGTGCTACTGCAACTAGTGTTTTGTTCCATCTCTTTAATTACCCCTTTGAAAAGCGAATAGTTTTTTTTCAATCTTTATATATTCAACAACTGGTGAAATAGATCCTATAAAGTTTCTGACGTCAATAAATACACCTCTTCTAATGACATTGCCTACAACAACATTAGAAGATGACGTTCATAATGAAGTCATCTAGTTGGTTAGAGACTTAAGAGTCAATCAACAAAATTGGACACCAAACAAACAACATGTGACTTTTTTATTTTAGTGGAGTATGTCATATCACTCCACGGTATCATCGAGCACTAATACATAATGAAGAAAAGATTTCAGTGAAACACAATAACATACTAATCCTGAAATAAGGAAGTTTCTTTTATAGATTTAAGATCGAGAAACCATAGAAACAAAGTCATCACAAGACATGGCCTCGTCATAATATACCTCCATCACCAATATCATAATATTCACATTCACTGTATTCAATATCCACTCTCAGTCCAAACCTGTAGTTAAAACACTGTGAAGAAAAAAATAAGAGCATCCATGTAAGGGTCAAATTGTAAGATCGAATAATTCTGGGGGGAATTATTGGAAAGTTTTTAATATTTTAGCCGACTAAAGAAGATTCAATTCAGCCACAAGGTTCATCACGTGCGAAGCATGTGACTTAAAAAAGAAGTCTGGCACTTGTCATTAATGCAGCACCCAAATCTCTCTCTCTCTCTCTCTCTCTCTCTCTCTCTCTCTCTCTCTCTCTCTCTCTCTCTCCACATAGGGTTTCCTTCTCTCTCTCCATCGTATGGCCGGCGCCGGAATCCACCCTTACCACCAGCAATGGCCGCCGGCAGGAGCACCACCACCTCCTGCGGCAGTGTCATCAGCGGCTCCACCACATCCACCGCCTGTACATCATCATCACCCTCCTCCTCCTGTTTTAGTTGACAACCATAATCGTCCTCCTTATGACGAGGTTACAACTCTGTCCCCTTGTCTCTGTATATGCCAATTCATGCTGTTGAGACAAGCTTTCTTGATTTTGTGTCAAAGTTTGGACCTTTATTTATTTGTCTGCTTCTTTTTTTTTTGGTTTCGGAATCGATTAATTGCTTCACATTGTTACCTTAAACCTCACTTATGGTCTGTGGCACAAGAAGGGAGGGTTTATGTAGTAGTTGATTTTTATCAGTTGATGTGATTGAGACATGTATATGCTTAAAAGTTATAGCTTTGTACCTGCTGCTTCTGGATTGAGTTTTGTGATTGTGAGAAACTCATGGTATCTTACACGAGGTTTTGAACGTGTTGTTTCAGCTTCGGACAATCTTCATCGCGGGGCTTCCGGAGGATGTAAAAGAGAGAGAGCTTCTGAATCTTTTAAGATGGTTGCCTGGTTACGAGGCTTCTCAGGTGAACTTCAAAGGAGAAAAGCCTATGGGTTTTGCTCTTTTCTCCACGGCACAGTTTGCAATGGCAGCCAGAGATACCCTTCAGGTCTTTCTCCTTCTGTTCATTCTTGACTCAATTTTTTCTTTGATTTTGATTTTAATTTTGTGACATATACTATTTTCTGGCATGTAGCATCTGGTGTTTGATGCTGAGTCCAAGTCTGTGATACATACAGAGATGGCCAAGAAGAATCTCTTTGTTAAGAGAGGTTAGCTCAAACTTTAATGACATAAACCGGCTGTGTTTTTTTTCTTAATCTAAAGCATTGGTCATCTTAACGAAGCTTATTTGATACAGTTTTGTGCATTTATGCGAGGATCTTATAACACTCTCCTCTTACTTTCATTGTTTCTATCACCAATCATATTTCACCTTTGATGTTATTCTGTAGGAATAGTTGGGGATTCAAATGCTTATGATCAAAGTAAGCGGTTACGAACTGGTGGTGACTGCACACACTCTGTTTATAGTCCGTCTCCATTCCACCCTCCACCTCCTCCAGTTTGGGGTCCACCTCATGGGTGAGGCATTTGATTCTTCTTCATATATATATATATATATATAATTTGAGATGTTATGTACAACCTGGGAAGACGTTTTATTTGGTACATCGTTTTTCTGTTTAGTTGTTTATTTGACATCAAAATATACAATTTGATTCAGGTATATGGCACCTGCACCTCCACCATATGACCCCTATGCAGGTTATCATGCTCCCCCTGTACCAATGCCTCCGCCCGCACCTATAGCAGCTCCTAGTTCGTATGTGCCTGTTCAGGTGATGTTGTATTTTTTTTTTCATCATTTCATTTATATAGTTTTGCTATTATCTACTTGGAATCCATGTGGTACTTCCCTAATATTTACAAACTTGAAATAAATGCTAGACTCTCTGGTATTTGTGTGTTGGGACAGTAGTTGTTGCTTAGTTTAAATACATTGTGAACTTCTCTGAATTTGCTATAGCTTCTGATTGTTTAATGAAGTTTGTACCCAGTTTGAGATTTTGCTAGCCTAGGATTGGCGATATAATATCTCATGCTGTTTTCTATCTTTTCTTCCTTTTTTGCAGAACATTAAGGATAATCCTCCTTGCAATACCTTATTTATTGGTAATCTTGGGGAGAATATTAACGAAGAAGAATTGAGGAGTCTGTTGAGCGCGTGAGTATCTGTTTGTTTCAATGCCACTCCTTCAGTCCATTGCTTTCTTTGAGATATGGACTTGTGTGTATTACTGTCTATTCAAGAATTCTCTGCTCAGCTGTACTTTAATCTTGCAGGCAACCTGGTTTCAAGCAAATGAAGATTCTGAGACAGGAAAGGCATACAGTTTGCTTTATTGAATTCGAGGTTAATTCTCCACCCGTACCTATCTCTGTATACGCACCAGAAAATACTTTTCTAGAACATTGTAAAAATGGTTCTGTTTTGGCTTTTTGTAGGATGTCAATAGTGCCACAAACGTTCACCATAATTTGCAAGGTGCTGTCATTCCGAGTTCTGGTTCAGTTGGCATGAGGATCCAATATCCTTTTAACAAATCACTCACTGTGCCTTTGCTTTTTCTTTTTAATCTTCTCCAGAAAAAAATCATCCGCTGCCGTTTCTTTTATATTTCAATATGCGCAGTTACTTTTTCTATTTCAGTTTGTTTTTTCTTAACTCAATGGTACATATTCCAAGAATCCATATGGGAAGAGGAAGGAAGGCGGCGGACATTCCTTCTTTCCTTCTCCGAGCGCTAATGGAGCTCAAGGAGCGCTGACATATCAGTAGGCCTTGAAGAGGGATGTACTCTCTTCTTTATCTTCCAACAACTGCACAAATAGGATGCATCTTGCAGGCAGTCCGCATTTGCATCCATTACATTACTCGACATTTTAAGCATCATTCTTCTCATGTGACGGATGCATATAGTGTGGCCTCATCAACATATAACATGTGTCAGCTCCTATTAGCTTTGCTACATGCATTCGCAAGTGTGGTTTTTAATTCTGTAGGAGTTGGGTTTGCCATTTGTTTGTCTTGTTGCTGCTTTAACGCCTTTACTTTGTGGGATTCATTTTCATCATTTTGACCAATTCATCCCATTGAAAATCCATTTGCTATGTTAGCTAGGAATTAACATAACATTACGTTACATGATAACATGATGACATCCAGAGGGGCCTTTCATCAACTTCGTTTCACTGCATGGCCTATCACATGAATAACATAACATTACATTTTGTGGAATGCGGCTCTCATGATCTCTCACATCGGTGTCATCCTTCATAATTTCCCATCTTGATCATTCTCTCTTCTTAGGCTGATGAATACGCACATCCATTTCTCTCAGTTTCAAAGCTGAATTTAGTTGAAGATAGGCTCTCCATTACATTGTAGGTTTGTAGTTGAGGCAATATATATATATAAATCCATCCCCAGGTCTGGCTTGGGCGTATGCAGGGACAATCAGGTTGGAATATTTCGCGTACAGAGTGAGGTAAGATTATCTTGTGGCGTCCAGGAAGAGAGCCTGACGCAGGAGTTTCTAGGAGAACATGGTGTCTACTTACCATCAGCCCAACGCACCTTTCTCTTCTCTTATATAAGTCAGTGTCCTGCTGTTATATAGGCTAGTTGACTCTGGACGTAAACTAAGAAGCGGTTTACACAGTTCCCATTGTGTGATCATTCATAACTCTCTCAATTGTTGACTTATAGTCGAGCTTCGATTTCAGAATTCTCAATAGCCTTTGTTTACTTGTCAGATTTTGAGAAAGCCATCACGTAATTGAGCCTTTAAGCAGTTTTCTATCTATCGTATCTTAAAATTTTGAACCATGGTTCATTTGCTGTAGAGAAAGGCCGTAGTTAATAACTTTATAGACAACAAATACAAGTAAAGAATCCACAAAAGAAGTGTCTTAAAGCAAGAAACAGAAGCTCCATGTTTTTCATTATTGATTGGCGAGTATCATATCAAGCTTTTTCATTTGCAGACAAGAAAGGAAACAAAAGTATGCAGAGAGACGTTCTTGCATCCCTTTTTATCATCCATCCAGGGGGAAGCAATACAATACATGATCAAACTTGGAAACCATATCTTTGATTTTAAAAAAGTCTCAAACTTCAGGTGTGTCTGAACGCAGAACTGTCAACAAAGAACATAAAAAAAACGTGCATGAACAAAGATGGGATAACCAAGATATAAGTGCATTGTCTAAACGAAACTGAGGTAACAGACAGAACAAAATATCATCAAAATGTGAGCTCAAGAGAAACATTTCAGAGTGAGAGAATCAATAGCTTCCTAGCTAAATGTGATGTGTTCTTCTAACCAACAAACAAACAGTCTTTATCATTATCTACTATGCAAATTCAGTAAAAGCAGAAACAGACATGGAAAGGAGAGTGAAGTAGGAGGAAACCTGGTTTCTGGGGCTTTCCATCAGCCCATTTGGAGAGGGAGAAGTGAACCTTCTCGCGATTGATGGATTCAGCCTTGAAAGGTTCCTTTAGACATTTCCTCACCAGATTCGCGCATATGTTTGAGTACGTTATGTACGTCATCCCCGCCGCTCTCCAGAATGGAACCGCCGCGTTCGATGCCATCCCCCCCGATTTTTTGAACGACGACCAGATTTGAGTTGACCAACAAAGATCGACAAGCTAATCTCTGAGCTATTCAGACAAGAGTGAACCGACCAAAGTGATTCTCAGACCTAAGTCAAACCCCCGCAGCGCTCATTTTCGGCCCATTGGGCCTTACAAAATTAGCCCAATTAATTAGTCTCGGATACATTTTATCATGTTTTCTGAACAACAGAAAAAACTTGACTTTTTTTAATAGCTGATTTTCGTTATTTTTAAAAAGCAAATTACAAAGGCAGGGCACCAGTAAGAGTTTTTTTTAGTATATGTGTCAATGTTTAATTTATCGGATTTTCTTTTTCATTTTTAATTAAAAAATTAACTTTAACCTAAAAATAATTTAACTTAGAAAAATATTCAATATAATATATTTTATATTTTATTTAAGAAAATAATTAAAAAAAAATAATAATTTTCTCAATTTTTTCTTTTTCAAATAAGTAAACTACTTAGAGCATCTCCATCGAAGAGAAACTCACAATACGTCTTTAAATAACAAAATATTAATATTTGTATCTTACTTATCTACATAAATAAATTTTAATTTTAAGATATAAATTGAACTAATAAAAAAAAGACAAGTGTCTCAATAATTAACAAACCGTTTCTCAAAAAATATGTATAAGAAAAAAAGTTTCTAATTTTTCTCTCTCACTATTTATTTTATTCTAATATTCTAATAATTAGATATCCTTCTTCATTTTCTTGATGGAAATGGTCTTATACTCTGGTGTACCAGTCTTATAAGCTTGGAGATTGATGAGTCACACAGGGTTCACACATTAGTACTATGTGCATTAGGGGATATTGAGGGAAAAAAAGACCAGGATACGACGAGTTGGCCTTTATATGTGACATTAGTTGTCTTCTTTTTTTCCTATTTCAACTATCCATTTCATTCGGTTTCTTTGATTTACACAAACAAAATATGCCCAAAATTGAAGAATTAAAAATACTTATCAAAATAATCAAGAGAAGAGTCAAATAGTTTCCCAACAGAATTCATATTGTCAACAAAATATGCCAAAAAATTCAAGAATTAAAAATACTTTAAAGAATTAAAAGAAAAACACATCTTTGACAAGACAATATGAGTTCAGTTGCATTACTAAACCAATATTTTCATTGAATTACATTTTCACAATCCAGATTGAGTTATTAAGAAGCTAATCTTAACACAGTGAGGTTGTCAATTTCCATGTTCTTAAAAGATATTATTAATTAAAATTTTGAGAAAAAATAATTTAAGAAAAAATAATAGTCTAAGTATCAATTTGCAAACCCACGTATTGCTGTATGCTATTTATAGCATCAACGACCCACAAGCCAAACTTCCAGCTAGCTGATATGATGTAGTGTGTGGTCTTTGGTGTTATTTTCCTTTTCGTTTATTTATTTCTTTTTGTTTATTTATTTCCTTCTGTTTTCGATAACTATTAGTATTTCCTATTTGTGAGAAGATAATGATAGAGTCTATGGGATAAGGTTAGTTTGAATCGTGATTGATCTCATAATAAGAGGCATTCTCAGACGAAAAAACAATTCCACAATGCCTATCGGTTACTACATCATGAATAGGGCAATTTTTTCTTCTATACGTAGTCTATGATATTTGATGGTTAAGTCACATGAGGACAATTGACATGTCAAGACAAGTCTTCATTTGGTCATTAAGCAATAATTTGTTTTGTTGATCGATAACGTTAGCATTTTATTTTAAAGAAATTGTGTGCTGATTATAATAGGAATAAAGAATAATTTGACAAAAATGAATAAATAATAAATCTGTAGTATTTTCCTTTTTGCTGCTAAATAGAAATTAAATTTGTAGTATTTTCAGTGTCGAAAAGTAACACTAGAAAACTTGATAAAAATGCAACATAAACGCATTGAAATGGAAAAGCATTAATACTTTGCTTAAGGGATTTTAGAATGTGTTACAAGTAAAGAAACGTTTGGTACAAAACCATATATTATAAATACAGCGTATATATGTAGGGGGGCACACCAACACTCTCAAATCACCTATCTAACATAAATTTCATATCCTCTCGTTCATTTTCAGCTATGTCAAAGCAGCAATATGTTCCTGTTTTCTTTTGCCCTTATGCAAAATTTATAAACGAGGAAGACGCTTTTCACTTGATACAATTCGGAGAATTACCAAATTATTCCATTGCCGAATATGAAAAGTCATCATCATCATCTCCCTCCCACATCCGTCCCTTAGATTGGTGCAACGACAAAGAGGGTACATATGTATGCGAAGTTTGCCACAATCCGTTAGATGGTACTGCATTTTTTATCTGCAAAGAATGTGAGAACTATTCAGATTTCTACAGTCATGGGTACCACAAAAAATGTATTGAACCAATATCAAAGCACCCATTTCATCCTAATCATACTCTTCAACCTCGGTATAATCAAGGTAATACGTGCTCATGTTGTTCAGAATATATGTTTTTGAGTTATAGTTGCTCTATATGCCTTTTTACTATTTGTACATCTTGTGCGAAAAATCCCCCACTCCTTCAGATAGACAATCCAAAAAGACATCAGCATACCCTCCTGTACTTTCCTAGAAAAGGTTCTTTGATATGTGACGTTTGTGCATTGAGTGATCAAAGGGCTTTTGTGTATATATGTATTCAGTGTGATTTTGTAGTTCATAAACAATGTATCTACTTTCCATGCATCATAAAAATATCACGTCATGAACACCGTCTCTCTTTCAATTCTTCACTTACTCCTGAGAAATTATTGTGTGGAGTGTGTCGGGACAATATAAGCACAAGATACGGAAGATATTCTTGCATAAAAGATTGCAGTTATGGTGTTCATTCTAAGTGTGCAACACGAGAAGATGTATGGGATGGAAAAGAACTTGAGGGAGAACCAGAAGATGCATATGAAGATATTAAGTCGTTCAATGAGATAAGTAATGGAATCATACAATATTTCAGTCATGAAAATCATCATATGAGACTTAACGAGAATACCAAAAGAAGATTTGATGAGAACAAACGTTGTAAGGCATGCACATTTCCTATTTGTGATGATAAGATTTACAATTGCATGCAATGTGATTTTATTCTTCATCAAGAATGTGCATATGTTCCTCGGAAGAAACAGCATGCAACACATCCTCATCTCCTTAGTCTACGAGTGAAACATTATGATGGTTTTTCCCAGTGTGATGCTTGTCATCGCATAAGCAATGGTTTTATGTACATATGTGATAAAACGAATTGCCATTTCATACTAGACGTGTGTTGCGCTTCTATAGATGAGCCATTGGTTCGGCAGTGTCATCCACATCCCTTATTTCTTACATTTAAACCTTATTCCAACCAAAGTTGTTCGATTTGCCAATCACAGTTTATGCATCTAAATTGTGGAGAGTGTGATTTTGTTTTGTGTTTTGGATGCGCCACTTTACCTACTAAGATGAGGTACAAGCTTGATGATCATTTTCTCAACTTTTTCTATGATAAAGATGCAAGTAGTCAGTATTTGTGTGATGATTGTGAAAAAGAAGTAGATCCGAAGAAGGGAATGTATATGTGTAATGACTGCAACGTCACACTGCATATTCAATGTTTACTTGGAGAAGACATATATATGATGCCTAGTGGAGAGATTGACCAGCCTAGATATCATGCTACGATTCTGCCCAATAATGGTTTTACTCGCAACATATGCTGGGAGTGTAATAATCGTTGTCAAGGAAAGATAGTATACGAAGGATATAGGGTAGTAAGAGGAAGAGGAGCACTAATATACAAAGAACTTATGGACGAAGAATATATGATGGGAATAGTTAGAGGAAGAAGAGGAAGAGGATTGGGCTCCTTTAATAAAAAACAAAAGGAAAAAAGATTATTGTGCTCTTATAACTGTCTCGTAAAATTTCAAACTTAAAAAGAGTAACAGTGTTCTTTGTGTTATTTATTTTCCTTTTCTGTTAAGTCTTTGGTTTCTCTTCACAACAAAATAAACTGGGGAATGTAGCGTATGAAGTTTACAAGACTTTATTAAAAACTATTCTAGTAAAACTAAAACATTTGCTCTGATGGTGGTAATGAACAAAAAAAGATAACAAATCTTACTTCAAGTGGGTCCAGGCCCTATTACTCAGTACATATACTATTCCAAGAGATACAACAGAGCCAATGCCATATTTTGGCATCAACTTAGTTAAGAATGTGAACAAAAAAGAGAGTCAATCAAACGGTTATTGTCCTCCCTTGTGTGATGCTCCAACTACATGCTTAAGTAGTTTGACCTTGTCGAAATCTGCGGGGCAATAACTTTTCTCTACTTCCCAAGCGAGCTGTGACATTCCATTGAATGATGATTTGGCTCCTTTTTCATCTGTTACTTCCATTGGAAATGGAATTCTGACATCATATACACCTCGTGGAGACCATACTCGAAGGTCGAATCCAAGCCTATCCATCCATATCATCTTTGTCTCTGAAACCTGGCATTAGGCAGAGAAAATATCATTCTGAATTTTTCACAAGCCAACTAATCTGAAGTGAAACTAGCAGTTTTGCTCCCGAGATTGGTAAAAGTCTGTTTGCATACTTCATAAACATCTAATCTTATTGGACATTCTTTAACTAGTATGTGCATAGCATGTCGAGTTTACTAACCACAAAGTCCAGATCCACGTATACATTGCAGAAACGGAAAATGTCTTCCATGTTGTTAGCATTAATCTGGTTGACAATGTCTTCTGCAACATCTCGAAGAGGATCCGGACTTGCACTTTTATAATCTGATGACGCCACCCAAATTCCATCCTGTAAATTTTTTTTGACGTTGTTATCAGAGTTTGGATCGCAACAAGACTTTCTTCTTCCTTTTTAGTGGGAGGAACTCATATAAAGTATAAGGGAATCGACTCTCACAAGAAACTAGAAAAGAGCTTGCGATTTCTACCTCCATGAAGTCTTCCATTTGCAGAACACGGTCAACAGCAACAACATATAAGCTGTCTTCCTCAACTTCTTCGCCAAACTTTTTCCTCCATGTAGCACTAAGACGCTACACAGAACATGGGTGACTTCGATTTAATACGAGTAAAAACACATGCAGGGGAAACTAAACCAAAAGTTTTACACAATCACTATTATGAGAAATAACCAATTGTTCTCCACGTTCATCTCCTACAGGCTAGGAATACTAACTACACACGAAGGGGCAAATAAACCTAGCATCTTACAACCACAACAGCTTTCCATAAACACACGCTAGGGGCTAGGAATACAAGCTAGTACACACTCAGTGAATAGAGAAAATAGCTCAACACTTGTCTGTAGTTTGACAACCAGCCAATACACACACACACACACACACACGCAGACAAAGGAAATGAATATAAGTGAAAGTTCATTTCTTTCCCCTGAAATTTTGGGGTTCCAAGGGAAACCTTATCGCCCATACAAAGAAAGGATCATACATACACAAAAGTGATTTAGTGTTCTTAGGAGTGAGAGATTAATCAGTACCTTTACAACATTATCATCTCCAGGTCGAGCAATGCTACCTTGTATCGTACACTGAGGAGTCCTCAATCCACATTGCTCTAACTGATTCCATAACAAACATCAAAACAGGAAAGGGATCAGAAGAACAACACACCAAAGACAATTCACATACCAAATAAAAGGATCAAACTTTTCCCACTTTCAAAGAAGAAACATGATGATGATGACCTGAACATGAAGAGCAGACCTCTTGTCAGGGGAGAACGTGCGGTTGAGGCAAAGAACAGGAGTGCCATCTTGGTCAACGGCGAAGCGAACGCCGACGCCGAGAGGCCACCCGTCGTGAGTCAAAGTGGAGAGAGTTCCTACGGAGGAAAGCTCCATGATACTCCTCGAAACCTCCGCCGGAAAGGGTTTGTCGCTCGAAGCGGAGAGTTGGTGATTGGTCGCCGGAGCAGTGGAAACGGAACATCGGAGGGAAATTGGACGAGATGGGTCTCGTTTGAGAGTGATGAAGTCGCGTTTCTCGATGGGTTTACCGAAATTCGGAGATGGGAGAAGATTGAGAGCGAAGGATTGCGTTTGGAGCTTCATTTTTCTGATTTGCTCAGAGAATGATGAGACTCTGTTTCGTTCAATGTAGCCAAAAAGTTTGCGCCTTTGACGAAAACAAGATAAACTAAACCGGAATCGATCGTACCGATAAAAACCAAAATCGATTACTAAATTTTCTCCGGTTAGTGGTGTGGTTTCGAATTTTGGAACTATACATTTGGGATAAAATTGATAAGAATTGAAATCTGACCAGACATTATGCTATGATTCATTTCACTTCCAAGTTGGTCCAATGTAACAAAACAAAATACATTAATCTGTTTGGATAACTAAATCTTGTAAACCGGAGCTCACACTAACAAAATTGTTCTTTTTGTTTATCTGTTAGCTACACTAACCAGATTTTTGTTAAGAAAATGAATCTCTCTCCTTAAGATGTCGCGGATTTAGGACGAGAGTCATGAGATATACATAATTCGGGTCGGGATAACAACTTCTCATAATTAATGCCAAACAACAGGAAGTTTGGTGCGAAGGAGTAAGGGACAACAATTATTCTTCTAAAACAAAGAAAAATAAACTGTAGCTTAGGTTGCAAGGAAAATGCCATGTTAGAGCTCATAGAAAGGGAAACTGCGAAAGCAGATAAGTTTAACTAATAAGGTTTTGTATGTTCATCATTTTTATTATTGGCATAGTTTTTGTCGTTTTTTGTTGCTTAGATGTGTCTACAAAATCATATGTACGTAACGGTATATGAGTGCGTAGAAATTATTGATGACTCTGTCTCTGTGTATTATTAAGGAGTGGTGTAGTTGTATCACGCTGCGTTACGCTACCATTCAACAATCAATCAAGTGTTCATTTGTGATCCCCCCACAAACTTCGAAGACAAGGAAAGAAAAATACACAAGAGTCTTGCATAAATGATAAATTGTAATCATTGATCAACAGGTGTATGTGTGTGTTTTCTTCTTTCCGTGATGTTCACAAATTTTTGTTTTTTTGTGTAAACCGGTATTCGAGAAGAGAACATATAATTATTGTGAATTAACCAGTGTTGTACTAATGATGTGGTACCCCGAGATGAACAATGTGTGATAAGCAAAAGTTGCGCATTTGAAACGTTGAACTCGTACGTGGCCTCTAATGAAAGCTACATGCATCATTACAATTGCTTTTGACTAATATAATTACTATATTAGTCAAACAAATAATACGTTTATCTTTAATCCGGTGCTTTATCGATATCATTTGCTTATAATTTATTTGTTATATAATTACTCTTATTTTTGTAGAAAGCGAGTTTCAGTTTTCTTACAATACTTTATCATCAACGATAGAAGCTAGAGAAAATATATAATCTGTATCATTAGTGAATTTCTTTTTTATATATTTCTTGTTATGATTAGTGATAAGTATGTGATCTCAAGCTTTATATCAATGATTTAGAGCTAAATTTGTTACATTGTCTATTATTTTTGTTAATATATATACTTTTCAACTCGCATGTTTTTTGGTTTGTACTATACAGTAGTTTATTTCATTAAACATATTTACTCACTGGTAAGAAATGTCTGAAAACAACAACAACAAATTAGAATGTTTTGGTCTAATTGGGTTAGTACCGGTTTTGTAAAACCACCGGTTAAAGATTATACCAACATTCACGGCAAAAGTGTCGGTGGCTGTGTTGTGTTTTGATTGCGTAAGACTTCAACTTCAACAATGAACACTGACAATAACACTCCCCAGCAACAAAAAAAGGAACTTTTTGGCAAAACTTTAATTACAAATAAATCAAAAGGGAACTGAGATTTCATATTTGAGGAAGATACCTTGTCTCTATCTGCCCCACAACACAACACAACACAACACCTATCTTTGTTGGACTTTCTTTTTCTTTACTTGCCTTTCTCTACTTCAACTCATCTTCCTCAGGATCCTCTGTTTCCTCTATTACACAATATCCAATTCTGTTGAGAGAAAGAAAGTAGAAAAATGGGTGTGGATTTGAGGCAAGTGGTTGCTGGTATTCTCACCATTACCATGTTTGTGATGCTCGGACAGATGCTTCATAGAGATTACTTTGATTCTCTTCAGGTATATGTCCTCTGCCGACAATTTTTTTGTTTCTTGTTTTAAAAAACCTCTTTTGCTCTAGTGTGATCTTAATTTAGCTGATTCAAGTGAGTTGTCTTTGATTTATCTTCTTCATTGTCAGTTAAATTTTCTCTCTTCAATTATTGTGTTGATAGGTGTCTTTGAAGCAGATCTAATTCAAAGTAGCCTATTAGCTTGTTCAGTGGAATTTTCTTGATTTGTGCGTTATAGGGTTTCCTTTAAA
This sequence comes from Sisymbrium altissimum, assembly GCA_900406495.1. Lineage (NCBI taxonomy): Eukaryota > Viridiplantae > Streptophyta > Magnoliopsida > Brassicales > Brassicaceae > Sisymbrium > Sisymbrium altissimum. The sequence continues at coordinate 15,463 of OVBI01001251.1, read as the reverse complement.
AGCAAAACTTTCCATTTTTAGAATAAAATGTGGATTGCATGGATCATAAGAAACCCAACTTAGACTCAAAAGTGAAGTTTCTCCGCTGATCATTAGGACATGATTGATTTCATCTCTTTTGGTGTATACTAATAGTGAAAAAAAGACTGATGCTTTTCTTCTGTAGCTAAACTCAAGAGATCCTCCTCTAACGTTTTTTCTTTTTCTTTCATTTTGGGGTATTTACAGGAGAAAGCACAGGGAGATGCACACGATATTGAATTCGAAGGATCCAGAGTATCTGTGAAAGATAGTCTTGTGGGAGCCGTAGAAGGAAGTAAAGGACCTTGGATGGATGATAACAATGACCTTAATCCTTGTTGGCCAACATTGCTATCCGGTATGTGTTTTACTCAGATTCTGTCTTTTGCAGTTTCTTGTGTCTGTTTGCATCATCGATCTTGGACTTATCACTAAGGGCCTAATTCTTACAGATGAAGCTGTATCATCGAAAGGGTATGTTACATTCTCACTAACGAATGGTCCTGAGTATCATGTCTCTCAGGTATGCTTTATAAAAGCTCTAAAGTAGTAACATGTTTTCTTTAGATGTGATGTTATCTTCTTCCATTTGTTGTTTGTGTGGTTAAATTCTGTTCTACTGTTTAGATCACTGATGCTGTAATGGTGGCAAAGCATCTTGGAGCAACAATAGTGCTTCCTGATATAAGAGGAAGCAAACCTGGTGATGAAAGGTTAGGGTTGTTTTTATATGTTCATGACATTTTTTCTCTCTATAAGGTTCCTAAACTCAGTGATTTCACTGGCTTATCAGGAATTTTGAAGATATCTATGATGCTGATAAACTAATTAAAAGCTTGGAAAACGTTGTCAAAGTTGTTAAACAATTGCCTGAAGAAGTATCTCTAAGGGATATCGCCATTGTAAAAGTCCCTACCAGAGTTACAGAGGACTACATTAAGGAGCACATTGTTCCCATCTTCAAATCGAAAGGAAACATTCGAGTCGCTACATACTTCCCTTCTGTAAACTTGAGAAAATCCTCACAAGACGGTGAAACCGATCCTGTGGCTTGTTTGGCAATGTTTGGTTCTTTGGAGTTGCAGCCTGAACTGAATGCAGTAGTTGAATCAATGATCGAGCGGTTAAGGACTCATAGCCGGAAATCAGGTGGCCGTTTCATAGCGGTCGACCTTAGAATCGACATACTTGAGAAGAAGAATTGCCATTCAACTGGTGTAGCAGGGTCCAAGACATGTTACAATGCGCAAGAGATTGCTCTATTCTTGAGGAAGCTTGGATTTGCGGGTGACACAACTATCTATCTAACTCAGCCAAGATGGGACAGTAGCCTCAATATCCTTAAGGATATCTTCCCAAAAACGTTCACAAAGGTATGTAGATCAAAACATTCTTTAGTCCAAGGAAAAGTTTCTTACCATGTTGCTAAATCTTGATTTTTGTCACTTAACAAATGGCAGGAGGCAATAATGCCAGCAAGTAAGAAATCAAAGTACCTTGAATCAGAGAGTTCCGAGTACGAAAACGTTATCGACTTCTACATAAGCTCGAGAAGCGATGTCTTTGTTCCAGCCATATCCGGTCTGTTTTATGCAAACACAGTTGGGAAAAGGATAGCTTTAGGTAAGACTCAGGTGCTAGTTCCTGCAGAAATCTCAGAAACATCTGGCCTTGCTACAGATTACATCTCTCCTTACATCTCAAAGAAGAACCACTTGGCTTATTCATGCTTTTGCTGACCTTCTCAAGCATGGTCCTTCCCAGTTTTCACCAAGTGTAAGCAATTTAATTTTTAAAAAATTTCTTGTTTTTTTTTTGTTATGTAAGGTTGTTTCAATATAAGTTGGTTTTTAATTCAGGCGAGTGAGTTTATTTTTGTTTGCCTTGTGTAGGAAAGAAAACTATTGAGGTTTACAATTTGATTCTGTTGGCTCGTAGCCTTTGAATTCTATAAATTTTTCTCAATAGTATGAAAATACATGAAAATTTATTTGTAAGATTGATTGATTTTAGTGTCGAGTGTTTCTGAGAACCATGTGTTCTTTACTATGTCCATTGTTCCCCCAATTTAGCGATGCCATTTGAAGTCATGTTTCTTTACGGACAGAGAGCAAAGAATTTTTGGTTGGTGTGAACACAGAGAATTCTCCGTGTAAAATACAACCACTAATTGAAAAACCAAAGACTGAGCCAAACTCCCATTAGTACAACCCCAAATCCAATTCAATTCACAGTTGCACTTTTACATCATACAAAAAGAAGAAATATGGAAAAGGGACAAAAGAATTGGATCGTGCAGTATACATTTGAAAATACTATTACCATTTAAAAGAAAGAAAGAAAGAAAGGTTAGAGGTTTAGGCCATTGTCACAGGTTATTGCTTCTGTAGTTGCAGTATGAGGAAGATGAATTATCTAGTAATGTTTTATGCATTTCTTGAGGCTTTGTATTTACGGAACGGTTTCTTGAAGTAGACGCTCATCGGAGTCTTGGGTACAGGAATCAGTTTCCCAACAACGGCAAGTGGCCAACTGCAGAGGGAAAATAAATTTGGTGAGTTTTTTTTTTAATAGTTTCCATGTTTCATGAACACTGAGAACTTCAGCTTCGAAGAAAATGGACCTACCTAACCAGTCCGATGGCAATGGAAGCAAGCCATAGTTGCCAACTCAGTGGAACGGTATGGGCAAAATCCCCGAGGAAAGTAACGATGAGTATCTGCATTTTCAACCACAAGAGTTTACTACCAGATGCTATCAAGTGTCAAGAAGACGGAAGAGGCTTTGTGTTATTGTCTCACCTGAAGTACAAAAGTGACTCCAACAATTGCGACGAAGAGAGGGTTCTTAGATACTCCACGGAAAACATTCATTTCATCAGGCTTCCTTGCGTTGAACTCGTTGAATATCTGGAAGACTTGCATGATTAAAACCAATCCACATGATTTAAGAATAACAAGGAGGTGAAAGAGGAGATGCTTTGCCTACTTGACACATAACGAATGCATTGAATATCATAGTGTTCTTCACTTCCACAGCATGTGCATGGTTGCTGTCTTGGCTCAAGCCAAGAATGCTCAAGCCTGCAAAGTTGAGAACTAGGAGGACAGCCACTTGGTATAATGACTGCAACATCCCCAAATTATAATTTCAGAAATATGCACTCTATACAATGTTTTAGTAAATATAATCAACATCAAGATAGTTTTTTTCTGAACAAGTCACCTGTACAAGCAAGTTCCTCCACATGATGTTTGTTATTAGAGGTTCCCTGCAGATGCAGAAACCAACCATCACGAACCATAGGACAGAAACCACAATGTATCTAATTTTGTTTCACGAAAATTTTCAGGAAGACATCATGTTCATACCTTCTTCCAACAGGGGTTCTGTGCATAAGATGATCTGTTGGTGGCTCTGTCGCGAGTGCAAGTGCTCCAAGAGTATCCATAATAAGGTTGACCCAAAGCAACTGTATCAAAGAACACCATTATATTTCTTTTATTCTCCATTTTTAATGTATCTTAGATGCTCAACCATCCGGAATGCATCCATGCTCGAAAGATAGGGGGAGATTAATTAACCTGTACAGCCTTTAGAGGAACGTCACCAGAAGACATTGCTGCTACAACATTGATTATAAGAGCTGCAACATTCACAGTAAGCTGGAACTGTATGAATTTCTGAATATTTGCATACACAGAACGGCCCCAGCGAACAACCTGGAAGAGTAAACAGAATTTCACGATGAGAAAAGGCATAAGGAATAGCTGTGGAGGTATGCACTCATATATGAAGGATAAGCTAAAAGACTAACCTTTACTACTGAAGCAAAATTGTCATCCAAAATGATGATGTCCGAACTCTCTTTCGCAACTTCAGTTCCTGATATACCCATAGAGAGACCTATGTCTGCCTATAATACAAAGCCATAAAAGAAAAGTCAGATTTGGAGATGAAACACAAAACATAATAGCCTGTACAAGATCTTTAATCTGACGAGAAGGAAAGGGAATTCTAACCTCATGGAGTGCAGGAGCATCATTAGTACCATCACCAGTGACAGCAACAACATCTCCATTTTTCCGTAGTGCTTGAACAAGTAAAAGCTTGTCATTAGGAGAGGACCTACCCATCACCTGCATTATACCCCTAGTCAATATTTGAAATTGCAGCAGGTAAGGTCAAAAGATCCTTGACTGTTTAACTATCATACCGTTATTCTCTTGGCTATTTGTTCTCTCTCTTTTTCTGATAACTCACGGAACACTTTTCCTTCAATGATAGTAGGCTCAACGGCTTCTGTATCTGAAGAAAGTATACCACACTCCAAAGCAATTGCTTTTGCTGTCTGAAGATTGTCGCCAGTCACCATTCGTACCTAGATAACACAAATGTTTCATGTAAACATTACAGATGGGTTGACAGCTCTATACCATGAACACGCTGATGAACATGTATCATACAGCAGAATTTTAATAGATGATGCAAAAGCCAACTACTGTAAATTTAGAAGAGGCTAAGAGCCTACCTTAACACCAGCATTGGTGCAAATTCTCACTGCTTCTCTGACACCAGGACGACAAGGATCCTATATAGGGTAAAATAGTTGCCAAACAAACAAGAGCATGGAAATTTAAAATCTTTGGAAGAATGGAAAATCGTCACACTTTGAACACATAAAACAAACCTTATGTTACCCAAGAAAAGCTTTCAGTACGCCTACCTTTATACCAACGATAGCAAGCAAAGTCAATTCATCTTCGGGTAAAGTCCATTTATCCAAGTCCTCTTGTTCCTTGGGAACTTTGTTCAGCTCTTGTGTTCTGCAAGCAATAGCAACACATCGCAAGCTATTTTTCGCCATGGCATCAATAGCAAGTCTGAAAAATTCCTGTAAAATAATTTCCAAACACAAATGTTTTTAAAATTTGATATGAGAGGCACAGTATAGGTAAATGTTTAGTCCTCCTATCCTAACAGAGTGTCCTTCAACTCCCTACTCATAACTTTTTCTATAGCACCATTAAGAACTCAGAGAAATTGTCATTTCCAAATTTTTGCGTCACCTCACCTTCTGGCTATCAATGGGCTGCAGAGTACCATTTGAGTCCATGAATTGTGTACAGCAAGCCAGAACTATCTCCGCTGCTCCCTTCCAATGGATGAAAACTTCAGAATCACCCTGCAGTGAGTTAATATACTCCTGATCAGCTTCATATAATAATATTAGAGACTCTCCTCATTGAATGTCGATGAGAAAATGTTCATGTGTTTAATTACTGAAACTTCAGCAGAGCATAGCGCTGAACTGAAGCAACTACTTACTCCAATGCCTCCACAACATTTTAATAATTCCCTAACCATAAAACTGGAGAGAGGATCAAGAAATTACTCGAAGCACAGCAACACCTCCACGCTTTTTCTCTGAATTGAAAGGGAAAGCATGGATGATAGCAGACTCCGACCTGATGGTTTCGAACTTCATCCCCAACTGCAACAGTAGCTTCTTTAAATATATTGCCCATGCAGAGGAGAAATATGTCAAAAATGGATCAGAGTAAACAAACATTTGATACCTTATACGCCCAAGACAGAATAGCCTTCTCTGTGGGAGATCCAGAAATCTCCACCTCTCCACCATCCTACAGTGAAACAACATGAGCACTAACCATCCATCATTTGATAACCTCAGTATGAGCTTAGAGTAAGGAAACCAGCATTTTGGCTAGTTTTAATCCTATAAGAAATCAGATGATCGTTCGAAAATATCAGAGTAGAAAAACCACCTTGGGATGAAAAATGTTGCCTGTGGTGTTCTGTGCCACACCCTCACTTATTAAGGCAACAAGATTAGGGTGGAGCCCAGAGGGGTTGTCTGCTACATCCATCTTTGAGCCTCCCGCATAAGTCTCAACCACAGTCATCTGTATATTTGCAAGGCGTAAAATTAACAAGGGTATGATGATTTTCATGTCAATGAAGAAGCTCCCATTACGTTGATACTGAGTTTTACTAGATACTGACCTGATTCAAAGTCAAAGTTCCAGTTTTGTCACTGCAGATTGTTGTTGCTGATCCCATGGTTTCACAAGCTGAAAGCCTTCTAACCTGTTAGCAAATGAAATGTGGTCAGACAATAATCAAGAAGACATAACAAAAGCGAGAAGACTTGTTTTGATTCGTACCAAAGCTTTGTCTGCCATCATCTTTCGCATTGAGTAAGCCAAACTGCAAACATGGAGTCAAGAAAAAACAGATCAACAACTACAATGTATTTAATTATTTTCTGAGTGGATTATATAAAGTGACACTTACGTGAGGGTAACTGCAAGGGGAAGTCCTTCAGGCACTGCCACAACCACAATAGTAACCTAGACAAATGCCAGAGTTAATTGATATGTCTATACAATAACATATTCACGAAATGTGGAATGATGATTACTTACGGCGATTGTAAATATCTTTACACAATCATCTACAATGTCACTGATACTAGTCGTCCCTTTGACAAACTGAGTTGCTCCATTAGAATCTTGGGTAGTTCCAGTAAAATATCTGAAAAATAACTCAAGATTATAGCCATGAAGTTGTAAGCCAAAAGTTTTATTGAACCAAGGTAGAATCAGATTACCTCACAAGAAGAGCCACCAGGACAACAAGAGCGACTGAGAGCCCCACTATACCGATAAAGGTTGCAAGACCATTTAACCGCACCTATTATAAGATTTACCAAAACGGAATTGTTAGGCTTCTTCAAGACATTGTGTGTTGACCATAAATCCATAACAAAGTGATCAAGATGATATACCTGCAAGGGGGTTTCTTCACCAGTATCCTCTGAGATACTTGCCATCAACAATCCCCATTCAGTGTTGATTCCAACACCAGTAACCTGTTGAAAGGCTCACAAAGAATAACTACCGGAAAAATGTATAAAAATGTGTAAGAACAGAAGTCAGGAAAAGGACAAAGATTTACCAGCATATTACCGACTCCGTCAGCTACCTTACAACCAGACATAAGAAAAGGGGATTTTTGATCCTTGTGAACCTGCAACAAAGGTCTGTGTTAGCGAGTAGAAAGAGAAGATAAGCAGAAAAAATGAACAAGCAGAATCATAATGAACTCACAATCTTGCTTTCACCGGTCATGCTAGATTCATCAATAGCAAGAGAATGACCACTAATTAGCACTCCATCCGCAGGGACCTAGATAGATACAATACGTAAGGCCAAAGTGTAGTGTAACTCGAAATCCACATATGGAATATATATTGAGAAAAGATACCTACCTGGTCACCTATTCTAAGAGGTATAACATCTCCGACAACAACGTCATAGATTGAAATCTTCACTGTTCTCCCTCCTCTCATGACCTAGAAAGTTTTCGTTCATTTAATTGTCAGCTCAAAACCATAAAATGTGCATACAATCTAAGTAAGATGTTAAAGCAGCCACCTCTAGTTGTATATTTCTTTTTTCATCGTTGAGGTTTTGAAACTGAAGAGATTGGCGATAGTCACTAACAGCTGAAAGAATCAAAAGATAAAGCGTAAAGAAAGAGTCATCGTAAATGGATTGAGAGACAGATTGGGAATGTCTTTTTTTAGGAATTTGACATAAAACACAAACACAAAATGTAGGCAATATTCGAAAAAGCATGTTCATACCTGTAACAATAATGACAAGCAAAACTGCAAACGCAATGCTTCCACCATCAAGCCAACCTTCTTTCAAACCCTGATGAAGTAAGTAGTAACCAAAAGAAAGCAGAGTAAAGAGAAAATAAGTGAGTTGCTTGTTTAAACATTAAGAAGGATTCTATATGACAAACAGAAAAATATACATACCTCTGTCTTTATTCCCAATGCCAATGATGTTACAGCCGCTATGATCAAGATGATAAGAGTTAAATCCTGCCAAGCTTCCCAGAGGAACATCTTTTGGACAACAGAAAGTTAAAATAAAAACGTATCAGTTATCCACAAGCTGATACAACAACCAACGATGAAGTTAAAAAGAAACCACAGTTGCTTACATAAAAGCTTTTCCCCTTCTTCTTTGGATACGTGTTAGATCCAAACGCATTCTTCCTATCTATCACCTCCTTCTCATCTTCCTCGATTCCTTGCTCCAGGTTTGACTTCAACTTCTCTGCAACACCTTTGACCTAAAAAAAGGTAGTAATTAAATTTTCAGTGTCGTCTTCCCATTTATAGCACACAAAGGAATGCAATATTGTCTTTATATATCTAACCCCTCCATGTTGTTGCAAATTGTTCATGTTCTGGTTCCTGGTCATTGACACAAGTTTCTCGAGGTCAATGTCAAAGTTACCAGTTGAAGTCGCTGGAGTTGATGATGATCCAAACGCTGAAATCATAAAAGAAAGCAAAGATTAATCATATAGGGAAAACAAATTTGATCTGCGTTGTATGAAAGAAAATAGAAAAGGGTCTCATACCAATTTGTTGTTCTCCAGCCAACTTAAAAAGCAATGCTGCCTGATTCAATAAAGCAATATTCATTCATGTGAGATCGATCAAGATTCAATAAACAAACAAACAGAACACGAAGAACAAAGGAAGAAATGGTGTATATACCCTAATGACTTGAGCATGTGCTCTGATCATCCTCCTTCGATTGTCATAATGTTCTTCTTTATTAAGATCCAAAGTGTATCGAAACCGACGTGACGCGTTCAACACAAGTGCCGCTTGCTGCAAAAAAACATTTCAAGATTCAAATCCATGTTTGAAGATTTTATCGAGAAAACGAATCTTGAACTGAAAGAGAAAGATATTATAACATACCCTCCAGCGACGGAGAGACTCAACGGAGGCGTTCTTGGTGTTATCAATGTCGAAAGGATCATCAGGATCGTGTTGAAGCTCTTCATGATCAGAATGCTCTTCGGTTTTAGCCGATCCAGCTTCCATGTCGTCGTGTCGTCCTGACATTGACGTCAGGAGCAATCCATTGCTCGACGAAGTGCTCATCCTTCCTTCTTCCTTCGTCTCACCCAGCTTTCTCTACCTCTTCTTCTTCTTGTTCTTTCTTTGTTCAGTTTTTTCTTTTCTTGAAAACAAAAGAAAGAAAAGGAGAAAATAGAAACGACCTTTTTTCTTTTTCTTGATAATTTAAGGTCGTTCGGTTATTAATTTGGCGTGACGGAGAGAGAGAGAGAGAAGGCCAAACTCGTAAGAAGGAGAAAGGCAACAAAAACCGAAAACACTCTCTGTCTTAAAAACTTTTTCTCTCTTTACCTCTCTGTCAATCACAGAGAAAAAATAATAAAGAGAAACTAATTTTGAGCTTTCACAACGAACCAATATTTGATTCCCACAAAACCAAAAAAGAGAGAGAGAGAACTCAATTGAACGACGACATTTCTATTTTTGGTTTGGTTTTTGCAAAAAATGCGCAAAGTTTGTTTGTTTTTTCTTTTACTCCTTTTTATGGGAAAGAGAAGAAAATGAACAAAGGAAGAAGAAGAAAAGAAAGAAACAAAAGAGATTTTCCCGGGAAAGAACATGGCATCACTCATCATTAAATATAATAACATGGCATACATAAATCATATCACATTTTAATATTACTTTTTTATCATTCCTTGTTCTCAGATCTAACTACATTTTTTTATATTTAATTTATTTTCTTAGCTCAACTCATTGAAAAGATTACACAACTTAAATTAAGAAAACTAAATTGTCATTTTTTCAAGAAAAATATAAATGATCAGGAATGATAGTGAAGTTGCAGAGAAACTTCGCATAAAACATGGTGAACGTGTGTACGACGTAAACATCACTTGGGTTGCACGACATAACCAATCATTGTTTGGATTTTTTATTTTATTAATTAACTATTCAATTATCTTTACTAAGTACGCTTTTAACTAAATGTTTTATGTTGCATTAATAAAATTTAGAGATACAAGAAAAAAAGTTCACTGTTTCTACTTGAGGTAAAAAATACAGATGAGAGAGATGTGGTTTTTGTTTTTCTCGTCTGATGAGTAAATCTTCTAAATAAGTGAAACAAAGACTCGAGGTTACACAACACATCATGTGTTTCCCAAAGAACCCTAAACCAAACTCACCTTTTTTTTCTTGCTTGCAATTCAGTTCCCTCATTGTGAGTTGCTAATGTCACCAGGTACTTCGAGCATTTGCTCGGCCTCAAGAATTAAGTCCTGCAACAATAAGATCGAGAAATATTAAAATTAAATGCATGTTTTATCTTAAAGAGGAAATCAAACTACAAACTTATTCATTCCTTTTAAGCACAAGATATATTTATAGATAGTAAAAAGCTGATGTTGCTCACGTCATTCTTATTTGCAGGCAGATTCTGGGCTGTTTGAGGATGAGGGGCTTTGGATAAGTCTCTAAGAGCCCCCTGAAATTATTAAAAAGAATTTTCATGTTAATTTTATATATCGGAGTCAACGGACTGATCAATGAGACAATAAGTGATAATAGTCGAGGTGATCAATATGAACAACGAAAGTAAATAGCTTGCCTTGTTTGCCCACATTAGTCCACATGCATTACAAAGTGTTCTTGGCCCTTCAGGTCCGCGTCGCATCATTGGGGTTGACTTCTCACTGGTTCCACAGTGCCGACATCTTAACATGTTCACAACCGTTTAAAGATGAAAAAGATCAGAGATAAGCTTTTGTCAACTAAGTACACCAAGCTACAAGTAACTTCACCATCTATAAAGACTTAAAATATGACAACATAGTCGGTTCAGCTATCGAAATCCTCTCGAAAGTAAGATAATTAGTTTCAGGTGTGTAATGGGTTATGCCTTGATGATAAGTATAAGTTTCAGAGTTGAAGTATCTAGAAAAAGTTTATGGAAGTGAACAGAACATCCCAAAAAAGTAACCAAATCAATTATTTCCACGTTTTGGAGATGGTGAGGCTTAATATACTAACAGTTGGAAGAGTTTTTTCAACTTACAAAGCCTCTGGCTTCTGAGTCTCACTCCCTTCTAAGGCCCAGCACTGACTTGATCCCCAATCCGATCCTGTGGACGCAGAATCCTCATTGCTTGACTTGGCAGATGTGAACTGACCTTTCTTACGCTGCATTCTGCATGCAGAAAACGAAACCTTTTGATCACAAAACAGCGAATCTCAAAAGATAGGATATAAACAAAACCTAGTTGTTGATTTAGACATAAATGTACGTACCTCAACGCTACCTCTTTCCTGACTGTGTAGCGAATTGTCTTATCAAAGTTCCTGCCTTTTCTTTTCTCCCTAAATCTGAGCAACGAGGCTTGCCGCTGCGGGGCACTAAACCTTTGGGGAGTACCAGATAGACCCTGATTCATACATTAGTCAGCNGTTCAGTTAACAAACTCGAGGAGTAAAACTTATATCCCATTTATGGTATTAAAAAATCTTTTATTACCAGTACCCTATTGTTCTGATGAGGTGATCCTAGGGCAGTCGGGAGTGTCTGTGGTACTTCCCGTCCACCAAGTAATAAAAGCACAGCTTGAACCTGCAGTAAAAAATATATAAAAAAAGGAGTTTAAAGTCATAGAGTTTAAAGTGTTAAAGTCATAGACCCATAAAGCACAACGAACAGCACAGCTTGAAATTAAAACAGAGAACAAAAATTAAATTCTAGATTACGGCAGTGGAGCTTAACAAAAATTAAATTAGACAGAGAGGTCTTTAGCATAACAATATATTCACCCATCAAAACAACTCTTCAGATATTAGCATGATAATGTAAAAAGAAAGATAGTCCAGACTTAAGAACTACTATCAAAAGAACAACAGTTCCATCTACTGCCTCATTTACTTAAGCGTAGAGACATACTAACCTTTGGAATGAGTTTAGAACTATTTGTATGCACTTCTTTCAAATTCCTCAGGAATGAACTTCTTGTTCTTGTATGCTTCTCTGATTAACAAAACACATACGCAGTTTCAGATTAAAAACAGGTTCCCATTGAAACAGATACACAGCCAAAGCTTATACAGACTTTATTTCACAATCCTAAAGTTTCACTACACGTACATTTTAGAGAACTTGTTGGGAGCACCTCTGGTGACTTTGGTGACACAGAGGAGAGAGAGCTCAGCCTTCAGATCCTTGAGCCGGTTCTGCAGATCGCTCNTATTGTTCTGATGAGGTGATCCTAGGGCAGTCGGGAGTGTCTGTGGTACTTCTCGTCCACCAAGTAATAAAAGCACAGCTTGAACCTGCAGTAAGAAATATAAAAAAAAAGGAGTTTTAATACGCACCAACCAGCTGCTAGATACGCCAACCAAAATGTCGCTAAAATACCATAAGTAGACCATCAAAGAACCGAAAATACTAGAAGAATTTAAAGTCACCTTGTCAGGCAAGACACGGTCAAAAACATAAACTTGTCCCTGAAAGGACAATGTCAACTGATCTCCATTATCACTGCCACGGTCTACAACTTCACCGCGATGATCAGACGTGTTTCCAAGGTGAGAAGGAATGTCTGCCTCCAGTCCTTCATTCATCCCATCATCAACGACGTCATCCATCAAACCGTGGTGTTCATATTGCACATGCATTGGATGATTTGGATCTTCATCAACGCCATTGTGCATTCCAACGTTGTTTCCATGAAGGTCATCATCCATGGTCTTTATTCATCAAGTTGTCACAAAGCCGATAAAACGTGCAAAGAATGAAACACAGAACATTAACTAAGAGTAGATTGCCAAGACAGGAAAAGTTGTAGACAAATAAAAGTAGCCTCAATATGAAAAATATAATCACATTAAGTGAGCTTTCAAGCCAAAGAGACAGTCATACTAAAGGAACATCATTAACGGTTACCCACAATCTTTCCCTACTCCAACAGGTTTTGGATTATAAAGTATGTCCAGAAATGAGAATGGTCTCTTGTAAAGCTATTACAGAACATACCAGCAGTGAGAAACTACCACAAAGGGAGCTTCTTTTCTATTAGATGACAATAATTAAACTTGGAGATAGTCTCACACACTAAACACCTTAAACCCTAACAATATTTTTCCAAACCCAGCAACAAAACTTCATATAGTCACACATTAACTAGCGAGATAGAATCAATCAGATCCGAATTGGGAAAAAAAAAAAAATCAAACTTTGAGCAAAGAACAAATAGAGACATTCAAAAAGGACCAGACTTTAACTGAAAACTCAAATATAATCTCTGCAAACTAACAACTCTAGAACATATAGGCAATTCCACATACAATCTAGAACCCACTTCACATATCATATATACATACATCCTCTTGAGAATGATTTCTGACTTCGACAAAGAAATTTTTAAAAAAAAAATAAAAAAGCTCCAAAATTGAGGTCAAAGCGGGTACCTGTTGTCTCAGGAGCTTCCCAAGAGAGGAACGTAGAGAAAGGATGAGGACAATGGAGAAGGGTGGCAATTCAAGATAAGCAGAGGATTTGATTATAACAAAGAGCAAAAACCAAAAAAGGGCAAACGAAGAGAGGCGAGCGAAAAAGGAACCTCTTTGATTGATTTTTTGATTTTTTTTTTTTTGGTCTCAGAATTAATTGTTATTAGATTTTTTACCTTTTTCAGAAAAAAAAAAATCCCTTTCATAGAAAATAGTCATTATTATTATATTACCAAAGGGGTTTTAAGCCCAATGGCGTTATTTATTCTATGTGGGCTTAAGGCCTTTTCCCCCGCACCCTTTAATGGTATTCTGTATTCACTTGAGGCGGTTGCGTTTTCATGATATCGTATGTTGTTGTGTTTGTTCCTTTTCGTTTTAGACTTTGGACAATACAAAGTAGACTCTCGTTTGAGTGAACATCCTAAGGAGGATGAGTGATTTTAAACGCGAGGATGACGTGGTAAAAACATTACGAACCAAAAACAGAAAAAGGCAGACTCCTATCCTGCAACCGAAAATAGTTAAAAGCAGAATTATTGTGAATACAACGCGGATGGACTAAAAGAAAAGTAACCTGAAGGTAGAAAAAGCAAGAGGAGCGTTGAATAATCTTACTGCAATCCTGATACGGGAATACAACAAAGGACGATCCAACTCAGCGAAAGCAATTTTCTTTTGTCTTTGTTCTTGCTGAGTAAGTGACGAGAAGCTCTCTCTTTCAATCCTTCTCAGCAAAACCCCTTTATGTGTTCTTGGTGAGAGGGGTCCCTCATAGTATAAATTTAGAGCTCTTGGTTTTCATGTTCTACACAATATCCTTTACTAATTCTTTACGTCACAAAATGAATCCCATAGGTGGTAATGATGGAAACAACGACAATAACAACAACAACGCTGGTGATTTTTTTGTTTTACTCTTAATTAGCCTACTTACCCTTTCTTCAAAAGAATTAAAAACCATTGTTTAATCTTTGCAGCTGATGTTGGAGACCTTGATGATGTTTTTGGTACGTCTTCTCGACTTTTTAGGCTTTGAATAAAGGAATCATTGTGTATCTCACTTCTGCTTTCCTCGCAGAATTCCTCCAAGGAATGGGGCCCCTAGATCTTGGGGATGCCGGTAATGTCATTTTGTCTCTAGGCTATGGAATATAGTATTCATTTAATATCTTTTATTTTGCTGATTGGTTCAGCTTTCCTTGCAGATGAATTTGGCGGCGGTTTTGAACATGGTGGGGGAGTCAACATTCCTCCACTCCCTGTGGACAGTACAGGTAGCTCTTCTTCCTGTAATGTTTCGATTTACTGTTATTTTATGGGTTTACTATTTTTTCTACATAAATATTGTTTTGCCAGTGTACCTTCTCTCGTTGGTTGAAGAGTCACTTTGGCTAAGAACTCGCGAGCTTCGTACTCTCCTCATTCGTCTTGATCTGCCACTAGAACATGACGTACCTGCCCATCCTCGGATCCCTTCATTGCATATGCTCCCTGCTGGTCTTTTTGCTAATGGACGACTTGAAGATGGTCACTTTTGGCGGGCTGAGAGGCCCTGTAATCTCAAGGTAATTATATGATTTTCGAAGACTAACAGTTTTATATAATTTTTCCATTACATAAAGTAGTTTTTGTAACTAACAGTTTCTAAATGACTATTGCAGATTGATGGTGTGGTGGTCATTAATGCTAGGTATGCCATTGATGATATAAATTATAACCCTAGATTATGTCGAAGGATTTATCGTCTTGTTGGTCAGCCGAACGTGG
>OVBI01001250.1:0-38846 GCA_900406495.1 Sisymbrium altissimum | reverse complement strand
AGGAGATCTTCCGATAAGTTGTGGGATGCGTCCAGCTTGATATGATGAAGTATGTCGATCAGCTCGGCAGCCAGGACGGTGATTTTTACCGAGCTGGATAGCAGATACCATCCAGCTCGGTAGGAATAGTGAAGGAAACATGCATCTTGCTGCTCTAAGCTTTCCTACCGATCTGGACAGCAATGCCCAACTTGTGGACCCCATAACTTTCTTGTATGAACTCCGTTTGATCTGATTCTTCTTACATGAGCTTCATAATTAAGTTAAAAAACATTTTCCAAGTGGTTTCATGCTCAAAAGCCTTATGGTTTGAAAGATACACCTCGATCATTCAACGTATATCCTGACTGCTCTGTGCTGATCAGATCGATGTTTTGTGGCAAGTACTTGGCAAAACATGCATTCAGGTCGTGTGTGTCAGCTAGCTCGGTAGGATTTACTGCCAAAACACCGAGCTGGCTGTCCTGAAAGCCTGGTTGATTGCCTTTTACTCTAAAAATCGTAACTTTCGTCGGTTTATCAGAGAAATCGTTCAAAGGACGAAACGATCAGCTGAAGATGATGGAGAGATGCCAGTCAGCTCGGTATCACTTGCAGGTCTTTATACCGAGCTGGCTTTCTTGTTTCGTCCAGCCGATCATCCCTCGTTCAACGATTTGCGAGTTTATCGATTCCTCGGAAAAACTCTCGAAAGACAGTTTTTCTTTCTTTCTTTGCAGAGTTATCGACAGAGTGGTTCGAAATGAACTTTCTCCGAACTCATATCTAAATATGGAAATTCCTTTTCGATATTTAAATATTTTAATCGTTAATTCTGAAAGTTTGGGTTTTGACCCCCAACAAATTCCGGTTCCCACATGGATGATAGACTCTCCTGGGGAGAGATGGCTGATGGGAATTTCACTGTGAAATCAGCATACCAGCTATTGACACATGATACCTTGCCACGTCAGAGTAATGAAAAGTTATATCAACGTGTTGGGAGAGTTGTTGCGCCGGAGAGAGTGAGAACTTTTCTTTGGTTTACTGTTAATCAAGTGCTGATGACTAATCAGGAGCCCTATCGATGTCATATAGGGAATACTGAGATTTGTCAGGTGTGTAAGGGGGGAGTTGAAACGATTCTTCACATTCTGCGTGACTGCCCTGCCATGGCCGGGATATGGACCCGTATTGTCCCTATAAACAAGCGTAGTAACTTTTTTTTGAGGTCTCTGATTGAATGGGTCTATGAAAATCTGGAGGAAGGGCGGATGGTCGATGATAAACCGTGGTCAACAACCTTTGCTATGGCGACCTGGTGAGGATGGAAATGGAGATGCGAGAATGTTTTTGGAGAAAACAGAGTTTGCAGAGATCGGGTCCGTTTTGTTAGAGAGATCACACGGCGTTAGATGCACATATAGCTCTTGGAGAGCACGGTGATAAAGTGGTTAGAGTGGAGAAGATGGTTGGGTGGACACGTCCATCACAAGGTTGGTTTAAACTCAACTCTGATGGAGCTTCGCATGGTAATCCAGGTTTTGCTACAGCAGGAGGAGTTTTGCGTGATGAAGACGGAAGATGGTGCGGTGGCTTTGCTCTAAATTGTGGGGAGTGTTCTACGGGTTATGAATTGCATGGGAGCGTCGGATTGCAAGACTGGAACTCGAAGTGGACTCGGAGATAGTTGCAGGTTTCTTGAGCAAAAGGGCTAGTGACTCTCATCCCCTTTCCTACCTGGTACGCATGTGCCAAGGCTTCTTAGTCAAGGACTGGACAGTCCGTATTTCACACATTTATCGGGAGGTCAATAACCTTGCGGATGGTTTAGCCAACCACGCTTTTTCTCTGCAATTAGGCATTCACATTTTTAATTTGATTCCGGTTGGGCTTGAGCTGCTTTTGGGGGAGGATGCGGCAGGCATTTTGTACCCTCGGCAGGGTCCTATGTAATTTTTTCATTCTTAATAATAAAGGGAGCTAGACTCCCGTTTGATTACCAAAAAAAAGCACTATATAAGACTCCCACAATCCTTATGTATTTTCACCTTTGATGAAGTAAAAATAACTGAGTTTTCTTTATATGAAATTGACCATATTTACATGACTCTTGTAAGCGTCAAAACCTACATTTCCGGAATTAACGATTAAAATATTTGAATATCGAAAAATAGTTTCCATATTTAAATATGAGTTTGGAGAGGGTTCACTTTGAACCATTTTATTGATAACTTTGCAAAGAAAGCATGAAATACTGTCTTTCGAGAGTTTTTCTTATAAACCGATGAAGTCACAATTCATCGAACAAAGGACGATCGGCTTGACGAAACAAGGACAGCCAGCTTGGTATCAGGACCTGCTGGTGATACCGAGCTGACTAACATCTCTTCATCAGGTTTGGCTGATCACTTCATCCTTTGGATGATTCCTCCAATAAACCAACGAAAGTTACGATTTTTTAAGTAAAAGGCAACCAACCAAGCTTGGAGGACAGGCATCTCGGTATTTTGGGCAGCTAATCATACCGAGCTGACAGACAAACTGAGCTGGTTGCATGTCTTGCCAAGCATCTACCACAGAACGTCAATCTGGACAGGACGGAGCAGTCAGCTCGGTACCAGTATACGGAGCTGGCTGTCATGATGCATCCAGCTCGGTATCATCCTCCCTATTTGATACCAAGCTGGACAGCATGATGTATTCAACTCGGTCTAATCCTTCCCTTCCTGGAAACCAAGCTGGATGACACTTTCCGAGAGTTCCGAGCTGAAAAGGACATGTGTTTAGTGATTGAGGTGTATCTTCGGAACCACAAGGCGTTTGAACATGAAATCACTTGGAAAATGTTCTCAACTCAATAATGAAGTTCCTAGAATAAGAATCAGATCAAACAGAGTTCGTACGAGAAAGTTATGTCATCCACAAGTTGGGCGTTGCAGTCCAGCTCGGTACAGGAAGCATGGAGCAACCAGCTCGGTGTTTCCTTCACCCAGGCTACCGAGCTGGACGACATATGTCAGTCAGCTCGGTAAAATACACCCTCCTGAATACAGAGCTGGCCGACATCCTTTAGCATACCGAGCTGGTGGCATCCCACGACTTATCGGAATATCTCCTCTCATCCTGTATACCGAGCTGGACGACATCATGGGCCTGGAAGCAGCCAGCTCGGTATATTCTGTCACCAAGGCTGACCGAGCTGGCTGACACCTTTGTTTCGTCTCATTTTGCTTCGTTCTTCGTCTTCAAGGTCTTTTCGTAAACATACTGATGTTTTCGTAAGTTTCTCGAAACATTGCGATGTTTCGTCTATCAAAGACAACAGAAAGGGTAACTTAAAACAAACCGGAGAGAACCACTGAACCAAAAGACGAGGGATATAATTGGGCCGAGCTGGAAGGATGGACCGACAAAGGCTGAAACCAACTTATGGAATGTTCTAGAAGTTTCTTCGAAGATTTATGGAAAAGTCATCGGAAAAAAGGAAAATACCATTGTCACACATCGAAACTTAAGCTGTTTAGGATTTAAGATGGCTTAGTATAAATAAAGATCGATCTCTACCTCTTGTAAGACATTCAATACATTTGCAATACACTATTCATTCGAGATTTAGCAATAAAATTGTATTCTCATATTTCCTTTTTCTTATTCTTCACTTTTGCAGAAATTTACCAAAATCTTTCAAGAAGTTTCTCATTCCAGAACTTTTGGGACCTAATTATCAAATTCACTTTCCGAAAATACATTGTGTGAAATCACGTTCCCACAATTTGGCGCTAGATGGAGGGTATCCAAAAGCTTTCTTACTCCGAGAAACTAAAGATGCATAGGTCAACTAACTCGAATCATCCGCTTGGTGGAGCCGAACTGATTCTAGAGATCTCGGAGGATTGGATTCAATCCGGAAAGGAAACTTTCCCGATGTCCTTAGGGCAACCCATTGAATCCTCGGTGAATACAATCATGAGAGGATCGCTGTTCTTCTGCGATTCGATATCTTCGATAAAAGCTTCTCAGCAACAAGTAGAGAACAACACCAATCGATCAGAATCAAAGAACAAGACGAAGGATACACTCACCTTCAATCAATCGGAGGCTTATGGAGTCATCCATCCCCACGATGATCCGCTTGTGATTCAACTCACAATAGCTGATAACGATGTATCTAGGGTTTTTGTTGATACTGGTAGCACAGTAAACGTGATCCATCGGAAAACCCTAGATAGGATGGAAACGGACAGTATGAACTGTTGGACGAACTTAAACCGCTGACGAGTTTCTCTGGACGCATATCAATGACCCAAAGAACTATCGTCCTTCCAGTTACTACGGCTGGAGGAACCACATCAGTTCTCTTCTCAGCAGCTGATCATCCGACCATCTATAATGCTGTAACGGGAATGCCCTGGCTTAATGCCATCAAGGCCATCCCATCCACCTACCACCTTTGCCTTAAGTTCCCAACTCTTAAAGGAACCGAAAAGATTTGGGGAGAACAAAAGATCTCTCGAACTTCTCTCTTTATTGAACACAAACTTCGGAATCCTGTAACAGATAAACCCTTAGAGAAGGGAAAACAAAAGGCAGGGGCTGAGCTCTCAAAACTCCTCCACTAACTTCATTTGGACGATGCCAAGGAGCAGAAAGACAAAAGTCCATGCGAACCGGTCACCTCATTATGCATCGGCAATTCCCATCCCGAGAAATGCGTTATAATCGGTGCAAACCTAAATGAACCAATCAAATCCGAGCTCATTGGTCTCCTTAAAAAGAACGTGAGCACTTTCGCATGGGCAGCTGAAAACATGCCAGGTATTGACATCAACACGACCTGCCACGAGCTCAATGTTTATCCAACCTTCAAACCGATCAAGTAAAAAAGGCGAAAACTCGGCCCAGAAAGGGTAAAGGCAGTCAACGACGAAGTCGAAAGACTCCTCAAAGTTGGATCAATCACCGAAGTACGATATCCCGATTGGCTTGCAAATCCAGTAGTCTTAAAAAATAAGAATGGAAAGTGGCGCATCTCTGTGGATTTTACGGACCTTAACAAGGCCTATCCTAAAGACAGTTTCCCGCTCCCGCACATCGACAGGCTAGTCGAGGCAACAGCTGGAAACAAGCTGCTCTCTTTCATGGACGCATTTTCTGGATACAACCAGATTATGATGAATCCAGATGATCGAGAAAAAACAGCGTTTATTACAGATCGCGGAACATATTGCTACAAGGTGATGCCTTTCGGACTGTAGAATGCTGGCGCGAGTTACTAACGCCTAGTAAACAAAATCTTTGCTGATCAATTGGAAAGGACCATGGAAGTCTATATAGACGACATGCTCGTAAAATCTCTCAAAGAGGAGGACCACGTGAAACACTTATCGGATTGTTGTGATTGCTTGAACAAACACAACATGAAACTCAATCCCACAAAGTGTAGATTCGCAGTCTCTTCTGGGGAATTCCTCGGGTACTTGGTAACCCACCGAGGAATCGAAGCAAATCCAAAACAAATCAACGCCTTGATCGACATGGCTTCCCCAAGGACCAAAAGAGAAGTCCAAAGACTTACTGGACTTGTAACTGCGCTTAACAGATTCATATCTCGATCAACCGATAAATGCCTCCCTTTTTACGATATGTTAAGGGGAAACAAGAAGTTCGATTGGATAGAAAAATGCGAGAAAGCTTTCCAGCAGCTCAAAGCTTACCTAGCAATCCCACCAGTGCTCGCGAAACTAGTGGTGGGCGAACCATTGTTCCTCTACACTGCCGTCTCACAAACCGCAGTCAGTGGAGTCCTAATTTGAGAAGAGAGAGGCGAGCAACGACCAGTCTTTTACGTGAGCCAAACTCTTACCGATGCTGAGACTCGCTATCCGCAGATGGAGAAAGTAGCACTGTCAGTGGTTGCATCTGCCCAAGTCTCTCAGGACGTTTGGCTAAGTGGGCAGTTAAGCTGAGCGAGTATGGTATCGAGTTTCGATCAAGAACGTGCGTGAAATCGCAAGTTCTTGCCGACTTTCTGGTCGAACTCCCTCCTCTAGGAAGTAAGAAAAAACCTGAAAATATTACTTGGATCCTTCACGTTGATGGATCATCCTCGAAACTAGGATCAGGGATCGGGATCCGTTTGACTTTGCCCATGGGAGAAATCCTAAAACAGTCATTCTAACTTGATTTCCCAGCATCCAACAATGAGGCTGAGTACAAAGCCCTGATCGCTGGGATAAGACTCGCCAACGGAATCAAGGTGGAAAACATCCACGCTTTTTGTGATTCTCAGCTAGTTGCAAACCAATTTAGCGGAGAAAACGAAACCCGAGACGAGAGAATGGCTGCATATCTTCAAAGAATTCGAACTCACTAGAATTCCCCGGGGTGAAAATGCGCCAGCCGATGCCCTAGCAGCCTTGGCATCAACTTCTGCCCCAAGAGAAAGCAGGATTATTCCGGTGGAGTTCATAGAACATCCAAGCATTAGACCACCGGATATAATTACTCTTATCCAAGAGGAACTCGAGGACGAAACATCAGATCCCATGGATGAGGGGGAAGTAGAATCGGCCCCTACCATCGACACTAACCCACAAAACGAAAAGGGAGAGTATGGTTGCGACCAAGAATGGATGGAGAAGATTCGTCGCTACGTCGCAGACGGAGATCTCCCCTCAGACAAATGGGCAGCACGAAAACTGAAAGCACAAGCAGCACGCTTTGTCCTTTTAGATGGAAACCTCCTCAAGTGGAGACATTCTGGTCCCCTTGTGACCTGCGTGGACGGCAGCCAAGCTCAGAAAATCATGGAAGAAGTTCATAGCGGGTCATGTGGAAACAACTCAGGGGGAAGAGCACTCGCCATCAAGATCAAAAGGCATGGATACTTCTGGCCAACAATGATCAAAGATTGCAAAAAATTCTCTAGAAAATGCGAGAAGTGTCAACGCCACGCTCCGACAATACGCCAACCAGCCGAAGTCCTATCATCGATATCCTCTCTATGCGCTGGTTAATGGATGTGGACCCATGCATACATCAAAGCAAAAGCAGTATTTGCTCGTCCTAACGGATTACTTCTCCAAATGGATTGAAGCCGACTCCTACGCTGGCATCAAAGATGCTCAAGTCGAATATTTCGTATGGAAAAACTTTAACTGTAGACATGGAGTCCCAAACGAAATCGTAACCGATAATGGTTCTCAGTTCATCTCCAACCGCTTCGTATCATTCTGCAAAACGTGGAAGATCCATCTGAGTTTTTCAACTCTGAGATATCCCCAAGGCAATGGCCAGGCAGAAGCAGCTAACAAAATAATCTTTAATGGGTTAAAGAAAAGACTGGATGAAAAGATAGGCAGATGGGCTGACGAACTTGAAGGCGTGCTCTGGTCACATCGGACCACGCCTAGAAAGACAACTGGGGAGACTCCTTTCTCATTAGTTTACGGGATGGAGTGTGTAATTCCCCCAGAGGTTGAATTCCCCGGAGTTCGCCGAACTTTTCTCCCAGAACGAGAAGAGACCAATCAAGCAATGCTCCTGGACGAACTTGATCTCATTAACGAAAGGAGAGATCAAGCCTTACTCCGAATGCAAAGCTACCAGTAGGCAGCCGCCAAATACTACAACTCCAAAGTTCGTAATCGGAGATACAAAGAAGGAGATCTCGTCCTCCGAAAGGTCTTTCAAAACACCCATGAAAAGAACGCTGGAAAACTAGGCGCAAACTGGGAAGGCCCCTACAAAATCATGAAAGTCGTTAGGCCAGGAGCATACGAACTCACCTACGACGACGATTCTCCAGTCATCCGAAGTTGGAACACAATGTATCTCAAGAAGTACTACTACTAGTGCTTCACCATAACGAACTACAAATTGGCTTGATCCCCTAGCATTGGGGTACGTAGGCAACTTATCTCATGATAAGTCCAGCTACTAAAAAAAAAAAAGTTTTTTGGGGGAGTGGGAGTGCATACATAGCCACTCCTGCACTCGGAAAAACGTCTCCAAACTCCAGTTTTCCCGAAAACATTCCGAAAACTCTATATCCTAACAACTCCAGACATTGATTTTTTCCGAAGTAATTCCGAAAAATCCTACAGCACATCGACACAACTTATCTTACATCTTTTTCAAACACTTTTCAAAAACATTTTTCAAAACGATTTGCGCAAGTCTAACTCTTTTCAAAAAACTCGTTTGTTGCTGGCCACAACAGACACAATTTATTCTCTTTCTAAGGACTTAACCAATGTTCTATACGGGTAAAGGTTCGACTACATCCGTGCATGGATATAATATCGCGCTATATAAATCAGGTTAGGTATATCCTAACTCAACATCCAAGAGGTATATCCTGGACGATGTTCTCAGGTTTGATTTTGAGAGGGATATGCTAGCAATTAAGGACTCGCACTGCCTTAATCCTCATTGCAAACTCGCTAACCCAGTAAGCGCCCAACTTCGCACACTGGTCTTTAACATCTGGGAAACACAATCTAGCATACCACTAGAAGAGATTGTAAGTGTTTCAAAAAAGTCGAAAAACGGGGAGATAAGTCGAAATAGCGCAACCCCTAAAACCAGACAGATGCATAGCTTAGTTCCCTGAACACTAACCTATCATAAACCCTGCCAAAACATTTCTAAGCAGCGCTGGCATGAACCCTTAACAGCCTAACAAAAACGCAAACATATTCTTGTCTAACAAAGGTGTAACAAGTCTCCACTGACGAAATATCAATGCTAAAAAGAAAACTCCTACAACGCTTCTAAGCACATTCGCAATGCTAAGGAAACATGAGTAAGTACTGAACTCCGAGCTACTTTACTCCCCAACAGCATAACATACCAAACTTCATCATGCTCTAACCAAAAACGGGCAAAAATAACCTTAAGCATGCATAGAAATCATAAAGACGAAAGTCTGAAATGCATCAAATGAAAAAGCTTCAAGTAAAACCATCGGGACAAAGCCCGGCCAAAGTCATAACATGGGCCTCAAAGGACCCGTCAGTAAACAAATAAAACAATAAAGGATAAAGGAGGAAGAGATCTAAGCATGGCTCTCCTCCCCAGTCTTCTCAGCGACCATCTCGACAAGACCTCCAACGCCCACGTTGGTCCCTGCAAAATCCTCAACACAGACCTCCTTGGCCGAGCTGTCAAGCAAAACATCTCTGTAGGAGCGAGAAGCCAAAACTGAAGATCTGGAAGAAGGAGCAAGGCACCCACAGAGCTCATCGATCACACGATCTACAGCGCCCTCAAAGCCGCTGAAATCTGCCTTCAGCCTTTGGTTCTTTTCACACTCCTCCGCTATCTCCGTGGGATTATTCCTGTCAAAAATCTCAATCACAACAAAGTTGCACACTCCCATCACATAGCAAGACTCGGAATCGCGACTCAAAACCAATCGATTAATCAAGGCCAGTGCCTTGTCCTCACGAGATCGAATCTTGTCCATGGCTACTTTGTATCCATCGCGCCAAGCTCTCTTGTTCTCCGCAAGCTTGTCTTCCAACTCCTTGACTCGGGCTGTAAGCTCATCATTAGAGTTGGCTAGACGAGAGGCACGAAGAACATTGGCATTTGCCTCCTCCTTCGCATCAGTCACCTCCTTACCAAGCTTCATCATCTTCTCCTCGTACTCGAGGGTTAAGGCGTCCAGCTTTTCCCGGAGACGATCTTGCTCATGTTTGGCATTAACCTCCTTGCGTCCTACCTTGTAGATATCTTCCTCACAATTATGCACTTCCTTGTTAAACAAAGACAGGAGCTGCAGAAAACGAACGAATAATCAGCATGCAAAAATCAGGGCACTACATCGCATCAACTAACAGAAAAGGTACTTACCTTCATAGAGCACTGAGCAAAGTCAGAGTATGCCTTCTGGGCATGCAAAGTCTCAAAGCAGATGGGGCGGTCTTCAGGATCCTTGATTTCGAGACAAGGTCCACGCAATGCACTGTGCTCCGAAACAGATTCTTCGATTCATCAATCATCACGTTATGGATTCTTCCCTTTTTCTCCGGAGAAGGAGTAGGCGGAGCTGGACTTTTTAGCTTCTTTTCGCTAGGACCACTGCAAGCACCGCCCTTCTTAGGAAGGGGTGTGCTCCTATTTGTCCCCCAAGGCTTCCAAGCGTCGTTCAGTGCGCTCGAAGCAGCAGCAAGGCCAGATACAATCTGCCTATGAAATGGGGGAAGTGGGGGAAACATCGCTCGGACTAGGATAGGAGGAACATTGCCATTTTCCCTCTCAACACCCACAGCAACCTCGAAAATAGCCCCTTCCTTGTCATGGAAGGTCACTTGTGGCTCGGGACCACCCAAAGTTCCTTCCGTATCGTCGATGTCCATCTCAGTCAAAGCATGGATCATCGGTTCCTCAGCATGAGGGGCGGTACCCGAAGACGCAGCAGGAGGAAGGAAGGATTTCCTCGCATTGGCCAACAATCTCTTACGAAACTCCATGACCCTCAAGAACACTCAAGAACAACTTCTAGAGAGAGAAAGTAGAGAGAAGGTAGAGCTCTTTCTCAAAAACCAAGAATGAGAAGTTATGAGAAGTAAGGAGGGGTAGAGGCCTATTTATAGAAAAGAAATGTGGGTCCCGTTATAAAAAAGGAAACAAATAATTTCCTTATTCCAAAAACAATTCCGGAAACACTTCTGTTTTTTCCTGAAAGAATAAGGAATCGAAAAGGAAAGGCATACAACCCAAAACTGGCCGAGCTGGATGGTCAGCATGCTGCCTACCATCTAGCTCGGTAGGAAATGCTGGCCAAAGTCAGCATCCAGCACATGAATGCTCATTCCTTCCAGCCAGCTCGGTAGACTTGTTGGGCAAGTTGGTCTTTTACGAAAAACTTTGGAAAAACTTACCTTGAATAGTTTTCCGGAAAAACTTTATCAAAAACCTCGGAAAAACTTATCTTAAACAGTTTTCTGGAAAAACTAAATCAAAAAGTTCCGAAAAACTTATCATAAACTGTCTTTCGGAAAAACTTTTACGAAAAATCTCCGGAAACACTTACAGTTTTCAATGGAGGAAGCTTGCAAGCCAAAACTGTCCGAGCAGGACGGTCAGCATGCTGGCTACCGTCCAGCTTAGTACAAAATGCGGTCCAAAATCAGCATTCAGCACATGAATGCTCCTTCCTGACAGCCAGCTAGGTAAACTTGGTGGACAAGTTGGTCTTTTACAGAAAACTTCGGAAAAACTTACCTTGAACATTTTTCCGGAAAAACTTTATCAAAAACTTCGGAAAAACTTATCTTGAACAGTTTTCTGGAAAAACTTTATCAAAAAATTCCGAAAAACTTATCCTAAACAGTCTTTTGGAAAAACTTTTACGAAAAATCTCCGGAAAGACTTACAGGTTTCAATGGAGGAAGCATACAAGCCAAAACTGGCCGAGCTAGACGGTCAGCATGCTGCCTGCCGTCCAGCTCGGTAAAAACTGCTTGCCGATGTTAGCATTCAGCACATAAATGCTACTTCCTGATAGCCAGCTCGGTAGACTTAGTGAGCAAGTTGGTTTCGTACGAAACATTCTTGGAAAAACTTATCTTGAACAGTTTTCCGTGAAAACTTTAATTCCGAAGAACTTATCTTGAACAGTTTTCCGGCAAAACTTTGTTAAAATTCCGAAAAACTTTTCTCCAAACAGTCTTTCGGAAAAAATTTTACAAAAAATCTCCGGAAACACTTACATTTTTCAAAGGAGAGAGCTTACATGCCGAAAACTGGTCGAGCTGAAAGGTCAGCATGCTGCCTACCGTCCAGCTCGGTACAAAAATGCTGGCCAAAGCCAACATTCAGCACATAAGCATTCCACTCTCACGGCCAACTCGGTACACATGCTTATCGGGTTGGTTTCATACAAAAACTTCCGAAATCTTAGCGTGGACAGTTTTTTCGGGAAGAATTAAAAAAAAAAAAATATATATATATATATATAATAAAAATAATAATAATTTCCTTAGTTTCCGAGAAAAGTTCCGGAAACACTTAAGTTTTTCTCGAAAAACCTAAGGAAGCAAAAAAAAAAAGAGCATGGAAGCCAAAACTGGCCGAGCTGTACGGTCTGCATGCTAC
Source organism: Sisymbrium altissimum (assembly GCA_900406495.1). NCBI lineage: Eukaryota > Viridiplantae > Streptophyta > Magnoliopsida > Brassicales > Brassicaceae > Sisymbrium > Sisymbrium altissimum. Next base: position 26,759 of record OVBI01001250.1, on the reverse strand, counting down.
CTACCCTCCAGTTCGGTAGAAAAATGCTGGCCAAAGTCAGCATTCAGCATGTGAACGCCCACCCTTGCAGACCATCTCGGTATTCATTGAACACGAGTTGGTTTCGTGCAAAAAAAACTTCCGAAAAAATTATTTTTAATAGTTTTTCGGAAAATCTTTTACGAAAACTTTCGAAAAACTTAGCATGAACAGTTTTTCTGAAAATTTTACAAAACATTTCGGACATGAACAGTGCTTCGGAAAAAATATTCCGCGAAAACTTAACTTAAACAGTTTTTCGGGAAAAACTTCTACGAAAAACTTAACTTAAACAGTTTTTTCGGAAAAACATCAATAAAAACCTAACTTAAACAGTTTTTCGGAAGAACCTCTTTGGAAAAACTTAGCTTGAACAGTTTTCCGGAAAGACGATTCCAAATCCTTATACACGTTGCACTCTTTTCCTTTACTACGTTTTTTCCCAAGGGGTTTTTCTTAGTTAAAAGGTTTTTAATGAGGCAACATCCCAAGCATATCCTCAAACCGATCCTCGCTTCGTATACAAGGCACTTAAGCTCCAACAGTCCTTAAACGCACATACAACATCTAGCTTTCCCTCAGCAAACAGCTTGGTCTCCTTTTCCATCTTGCAAACAGCTCAAGAGACTCTTCAAACCAATCTCGATCAGCTCGATAGAAAAACTCGTGCCATCACCCAGAAAGATCGTATGAACGTTCAAGTCGTGGAATCAAAGTTCCTGAAGTATGGGGATCAAAACATTTTAGCTTCTTAATCCCGAGCTATATTTCTTAATCGATGCGTCATGATCATGCTCGATATTGACGTGCTAGGGGGCTAAATGTTAGGGTCAAAACCCACATTTCCGGAATTAACGATTAAAATATTTGGATATCGAAAAAGAGTTTCCATATTTAGATATGAGTTCAGAGAGATTTCACTTTGAACCATCTTATTGATAACTTTGCGAAGAAAGCATGAAATACTGTCTTTCGAGAGTTTTTACGATAAACCGATGAAGTAGCTATTCATCAAACAAAGGACGATCGGCTAGACGAAATAAAGACAGCCAGCTCAGTATCAGGACCTGCTGGTGATACCGAGCTGACTGACATCTCTTCATCAGGTTTGGCTGATCACTTCGTCCTTTAGACGATTCCTCCGATAAACCGACGAAAGTTATGATTTTTCGAGTAAAAAGGCTATCAACCAAGCTTGAAGGAAAGGCAGCTCGGTAGTTTGGGCAGCTAATCATACCGAGCTGACTGACACACTGAGCGGGTTGCATGTCTTGCCAAGCATCTACCACAGAACGTTAATCTGGACAGGACGGAGCAGTCAGCTCGGTACCAGTATACCGAGCTGGCTGTCATGATGCATCCAGCTCGATAATCCTCCCTATTTGATACCGAGCTGGACAGCATTATGCATTCAGCTCGGTCCAATCCTTCCCTTCCTCGAAACCGAGCTGAATGACACTTTCCGAGAGTTCCAAGCTGAAAATGACATGTGTTCAATGATCGAGATGTATCTTCCGAACCACAAGGCTGCTGACCATGAAACCACTTGAAAAATATTCTCAACTCAATAATGAATTTCCTAGAAGAAGAATAAGATCAAACGGAGTTCATAAGAGAAATTTATGCCATCCACAAGTTGGGCTGTGCAGCCAGCTCGGTGTTTCCTTCACCCAGGCTACCAAGCTGGATGACATATGTCAGTCAGCTCGGTAAAATCCACCCTCCTGGATAACGAGCTGGCTGACACCCTTCAGCATACCGAGCTGGACGCATCCCATGACTTATCGGAAGATCTCCTCTCATCCTGTATACCGAGCTGGACGACATCATGGGCCTGGAAGCAGCCAGCTCGGTACATTCTGTCACCAAGGCTGACCGAGCTGGCTGAAACCTTTCGTTTCGTCTCAATTTGCTTCGTTCTTCGTCTTCAGGGTCTTTTCGTAAACATACCGATGTTTTCGTAAGTTTCTCGAAACATCGCGATGTTTCGTCTATCGAAGACAACAGAAAGGGTAACTTAAAATAAACCGGAGAGAACCACTGAACGAAAGGACGAGGGATAGAATTGGGCCGAGCTGGAAGGATGGACCGACAATGGCTGAAACCGACTTATGAAAGGTTCTAGAAGTTTCCTCGAAGATTTATGGAAAAGTCATCGGAAAAAGGAAAAGACCATTGTCCCACATCGAAACTTATGCTGTTTAGGACTTATGATGTCTTAGTATAAATAAAGATCGATCTCTACCTCTTGTAAGACATTCAATACATTCGCAATACACTATTCATTCGAGATTTAGTAATAAAATCGTATTCTCATCTTTTCTTTTTCTTATTCTTCACTGTTGCAGAAATTTACCAAAATCTTTCAAGAAGTTTCTCATTCCAGAACTTTTGGGACCTAATTATCAAATTCACTTTCCGAAAATACATTGTGTGAAATCTCGTTCCTACAACTATCTTCCTCACCTTATATACAAAATATGTTTTCCAACTTCCTAAAACAAAATATTCTCTAAAATATTCTTGTATCAATACTTACCTATACAAAATATTAAATAGATATTCAGAGAATATTCACATTTACGTAACTCTATCTAATATCCCTTCTTAAGTTGGAGCATGAAGATTTCAAATGCTCAACTTGAACAAAAATGATTGAAATACTTTCCCACCAAGAGTTTTTGTGAAAATGTCGGCCAATTGATTCACAGTGGATACATGTTTCGTATGGACGACTCCATGTTGTATATCACCTCGGATAAAGTGACAATCCAACTCGACATGTTTAATTTGCTCATGAAAAACAGGATTTGCAGCTATATGAAGAGCAGACTGACTTAACCCCACGAAGAGTGGATAAAATTCATTATATTATCAATCATGATAGTATTAGATCGTTAATCACTTATCTATTGTTCAGCATATTTAGGTGATTTGTTAAAAAAAGAAAAAATCCTGTTGAAAATATAAAAATAAAAATTCACTGGTTTTACTCAACGAGGAGCTGATCATTCTCTTTTCTCGCTGGTTACAAAGAAGAAGGAGCTTCATGTTTTGATTTATGTCGATAATCTCGTGTTGATAGAAAATTCGCAGGAAGCTGTCAATAATTTAGGGACTACTTAAATAGTTGTTTTGACATGATGGACCTTGGGAAGTTGAAGTATTTTTCTAGTATAGAAGTTGCATGCAGGGAGGAGGTCCAATGAATTTGTTTTCTGACAGTCAGTCTGCTTTTCATATAGCTGCAAATCCTATTTTTCATGAGCAAATTAAACATGTCCAGTTGGATTGTCACTTTATCCCAGATGATATACGCCATGGAATCATCCAAACCCAAGTCTTGTAGAGACGTGGATAAGTATTGTTTATTGGACTGTAAAGATAAAAACCACAACTTTGACAAACGTTAAAATGATCTCAATCTCTAAGTGGAGATGCACAAAATACAAACCCAATAGCAGTGTCGGGGGCAGGTTTTGTCTGTAGCCATACAAATGTAATAACACACCAAAGAGGGCAACTTTAATGGCAAAAACCAATTTGGGCAAATGGTTTTGAGGTTTAGGGTTTTGCTGAGCTTTGATGGGAAAGCAAGTAAAGAAAAGGAATCGGAAGAGATTTGTAGGAATTGGGACAAGAGAACCTTTGTCGAAGGAGAAGAGGATGAGTTTGAAATTAGCAAGCCACGTGAGGGAAAACGCTGTGATTAAAGATAGATGCACATAGGAGAAAGAGAAACATGATCATGGAAAAATTTTAAATCTAAATCTACTTTCCTTCTAAAGTTCTTCTCCTATTTCTTCTTATTCTTCGTTTTTAATCTCTTAATTCTAACATGGTATCATAGCAAAGATCCTAATCTCTTTTTTAATTCTGAAAACTCTTATTCTTCATCTTTTTTTCTCAAAATCTCTACTTCAAACATGGATAACTCAAGACCAATTGTCGTTCCTGTCACTCTTACAAGATTCAACTACCTTCTATGGTCTAGGATGGCAAAAACTGCACTTGGTTGAAGAGGTTTATGGAGCCATGTAACTCTTGTTGAAGCTCCAAAGAAATTTGTCCAACAAGAAGATTGCAAGGAGATTCTCCTTGTAGATGAAGACAAATGATTTCAAGAGGACCAGTTTGTGCTTTCTATCCTCCAAAACTCCCTAGAAGCATCAATCCTGGAAGTTTACTCCTATTGTGAAACTGCCAAAAATCTTTGGGAGACTCTTAAAAAGGTGTATAGAAACACTTCCAATCTAAGCAGGGTCTTTGAAGTAAAGTAAGCCATTAACAACCTTAGTCAAGAAGACATGGAGTTTACCCAACACTTTGGGAAGTTCAGATCTTTGTGGGCTGAGCTTGAGATGTTAAGGTCAAGAACAATGGATGCTGCTGTTTTACTTGAGAGGCATGAGTAAGACAAGCTCTTTGGGCTTTTAATAACTCTAAACTCCACCTACAATGACCTGATTGAGCATATCAGATAAGCTTCCAACACTTGAAGAGGTATGTGCTAAAATTCAAAAGGAGCAAGGATCCCTTGGACTCTTTGGTGGGAAGGGAGAATTGTCACAGCCAACAAAGGAGTGTATAGGCAGGAAGAAATGAAGGTGTGGGTATGTGACCATTGCAAGAAGAAAGACCACAACAAAGACAAGTGTTGGATTCTCCATCCCCATCTAAAACCAAACAAGTGGAAGGAACCAAGGTAAACATCTCCAATGCCATTGCTGAACAGCCATGTTCATCCACAGGATCCGGCAAGGCCTTGATGTCTACTCATGCTCCCTTGGTAGCTCCTCATGATGAGATGGTGAGGAGATCAGACCTTGAAGCTCTCATCAAAGCCCTCAAAGAAAATTCTGGTAAAGTATTTGGTAATTTATTCCATGCATCAAACATATCTAAGCCATTGATTGTAGATTCAGGAGCCTCTCATCATATGATTAGTGATTCAAACCGATTAGCAATATAAAACCAGCTTTAGGGAATGTTGTGATAGCAAATGGAGATAAAGTACCAATCAAAGGTGTAGGCAATCTTAGGCTATTTGATAAAAATTCTAAAGCCTTGTTTATGCCTAATTTTACATCAAATTTGCTTTCAGTGAAAAAGGCGAAGACTGATTTAAATTGCAATATTATCATTAATCCTAATGATGTTCACTTTTAGGATATTGAGATAAACATGCTGCTTTGAAAAGGTTGACCAATGATGGCCTATATTTGGTTAAAGATACCAAACTTATCTCAAAGTTATCTTGTGCCTTTAGCTTTGTTTATGCTGTAGCTAATGATGCAATTTGGCATGCTAGATTAGGACATTCTCATTCTCGTGCATTAGGATTGATGTTGCCTAGTGTTTCTTTTAAAAATGATGAATATGAAGTGTGTCTTCTTAGAAAATATTGCAAATCTGTCTTTCCAAAATCTATAACTGTTTATGAGAATTGTTTTGATCTTATTCATTCTGATGTTTGGACAGCCCCTTGTGAATCTAGAGAAAATCATAAGTACTTTGTCACATTGATTGATGAAAAGTTAAAGTATACTTGGTTCACATTGATTCAATCTAAGGTTAGAGTTCTGGAAGCTTTTATTAATTTTCAGAACTATATTACGAACCTTTTGAATGCCAAGATCAAAATATTTAGATCAGATAATTGTGGAGAGTATACGAGCAATGTCTTCAATCAACACTTAGCCAAACATGGAATCACTCACCAAACCAGCTGCCCACACAGACCACAACAAAACAGAGTGGCTGAAAGAAAGAATAGGCATTTGATGAAGGTGGCGAGGTCCATGATGTTCCATACCAATGTTCCAAAGAGGTTTTGGGGAGATGCCGTGGTTTCTGCTTCTTATCTGATCAACAGGATTCCAACCAAAATTCTCAATGATGTTTCTCCGTTTCAGGTATTGAATAAAACAAAATCTTATATTAGTCACTTATGTGTGTTTGGGTGTGCTAATTTTGTTTTAATCCCAGGAGAACAAAGAAACAAGCTTCAGGTAAAGAGCATAAAAACCATGTTCATTGGCTACTCAGCAACTTATAAGGGATACAAGTGTTATGTATCAGAAACCAGGAGGGTTATGGTGTCTAGGGATGTCAAATTTGTGGAGACCAAAGGTTACTATGATGAAAAGAATTGGGATAACCTGAAAGATATATCCCATCCACCATCAGGCCGAGCCACAAACCTCAGAATCATTTTGGAAACTCTTGGAACAGTTCACCCAAGGACAAAGAAGAAACAAGGGAATCACATACACCTGTGGAATCTCTAGTAGCTAATGAAGACATCCACCTTGATCATGAGGGAGGGACACAAGAAGAAGAACCAGACTTGGAAAATGATTGTTTTCATATTCATGAACAAAATCGAATGTCTCAAGAGGATGTCGAAGAGGAACAGCCTGAACAAGAAGAAGAACATGAACAACCACAACCTCTCAGAAGGAGTACAAGGGTTAGGAACCCATCTGAGTGGGTTAACACAAAAGTCTACAACAACAACAATGCAGTGGCTCATCCTATCCAAGCGGTTTACTCTCTTATTCACTTTCCATTAGAAAATCAAGATTTTATTGCCAAACTGGATTAGGAACAGGTTCCTAAAACCTAAGAAGAAGCCAAAAAGCATAAAGTATGGAGAGATACAAAAGGTGATAAAATCATGGCTATGGAACGCAACCACCTTTGGGATGAGGCAGACCTTCCCAATGGTAAGAAGGCTGTAAGCTCCAAGTGGGTGTTCACTATCAAATACAAAAGTAATAGGGAGACTGTGATATACAAGGCAAGGATGATAGTAAGAAGATTCACTCAGACCTATGGAAAGAATTATGTGGATACCTTTGCACCAGTAGCCAAACTCCACACGGTAAGGGTCATTCTCTCTTTAGCAACTAACCTTGAATGCGATCTGTGGCAGATGGATGTCAAAAATGCATTTCTTCAAGGTGAGCTAAAAGATGAAGTCTACATGACTCCTCCACCTGTCCTTAAAGATACAATTACACCAGGAAATGTTCTTAAGCTCAGAAAAGTTATATATGGCTTGAAGCAATCACCTAGAGGTTGGTATCATAAACTGAGCATGACTCAGAGATAGAGAATTTAGAAAGTCTGAGGCAGACCATACTCTCTTCACCCTTCCAAGCCAAGAAGGTATCATTGTCATTCTTATTTATGCAGATGATATTATCATCTCAGGGAGTGAAAAAGTAGGTATCCAAGCCACTAAGGCATATCTTAAATCTTTTTTTCTTTGATATTAAAGATCATAGTGAGCTAAAGTACTTCTTAGGGATAGAAGTGTGTCGCTCTAAAGAGGGACTCTTCTTATCCCAAAGGAAGTACACATTTGATTTGTTGTCTTAAACAAGAAAGCTTGGAGTTAAGTCAGCCAAGACACCCCTTGAAGAAGGCTACAAAGTCCTAAGAGAGGAGGAGATTGAGGACAAGCCGTATGAACACTTCAAGCAATATAGAAGGATGGTTGGTAAGCTTATCTACTTAACCATTACCTGACCTGATATTTGCTTTGCTGTGAATCAGGTGAGCTATCACATGAAAACTCCTAAAGTTCACTACTGGAACATGGTGAAAAGAATAATCAAATATCTAAATGGTGCTCCGGGTCAAGGCGTTTGGATAGATTGCAATGGAAGCTCAGAGATAATGGGGTACTGTGATTCTGATCGGGCTGGAGATAAAGAGGATATGAGGTCTACAACCGGTTACTGCACTTTCATTGGAGGCAATCTAGTCACTTGGAAGAGCAAGAAGCAAAAGGTTGTCTCTTGCTCAAGCACTGAAGCCGAGTATAGAGCCATGAGAAAGCTCACCAGTGAGCTTATTTGGATCAAGGCACTTCTTAAGGATTTGGGAATTGAATCACCAGACCCAATCACCATGCATTGTGATAACCAACCAGCTATCCACATTGCATCCAACTTAGTGTTCCACGAAAAAACCAAACACATTGAAGTGGACTGCCACAAAGTGAGACAGATGGTGGAGCAAGGATTGATCTTACATTGTTACACAAGAAGTAAAGATCAGTTGGATAACATCTTCACCAAGGCAGCCAGCACTAAGGTTTGTGAGTTCATCCATTCTCAACTCGAACTCATAGATCTTTCACGACTTTAAGTCCCTAGGCCATGGAGTATATACTACATTTCCCTAAGTATGGTTTTATCCCATGTGGTTTTCCATACTCAGGTTCTTAATGAGGTAGTTCTTCATGGTTCCAAGTTTGACCTCCGGAGTTCCTATTATCAAGCTTGAGGAGGTGGTAAGCCCAATAGTAAGCCCAATGGCAAACCCAAATGTTTATGTCAAAGCTCTAGTATGCACAGTACATGCAGATGAACAGTAAACGGATTAAGATATTTTAGATAGTTTCTCTTGTAAGCTTTATCTTTTACTTAGACATTATTTTATTTATTGTGCTGTAAGAAAAAGAAACATGATCATGGAAAAATTTTAGATCTAGATCTACTTTCTTCCTAAAGTTCTTATCTTAATTCTTCTTATTGTTCATTCTTAATTCTAATAGTAAATAGTAACAATATGACATAGAGATTATTGCAGAAACCCATACTTTGATCAAACTTTTGAGTTCTTCTTCCATTTCTCAGATATTTGCTTGTGTTGATGAGTTTTTGGCAATCAACAAGGAGGTTTTAACTTGGTTGTTTTTTTCGTTCTGCCTTTAAATGGTAAAGTTAGTTGTTTACTTAATTGTTTACAGTAGCAGCATGGAATACATATAAGTAGGTGACATGTAAATATGTAGAAAGACGAGTATTAATATGAAGTACATGGCTACTTGTTGAGAATTGAGTGGTAAGCAGTTATAATGGTTGAGAAACCTCGAACCAACAAATACTAAAAAAATATCTTCATGACTCCATCTGAGATTGGATAATGCTTCGGTCATTTTAGTCTAGGCCTTAACATTTAACTAGGATTATGCCCGCTCTTCGTGCATGATTAAGTATTTTAATTCGTATTTATGTATAATAACTTTTTCTTAAAAAAAAAAAAAAAAAAAATTTAGAATTAGAAAGATGAATATATTGACTGAATTTTTTATTGTATGAGTTAATTTTTTGTTATAATTAGAAAGATTATATTATATATGATTCATATTTTGTTTTCATAGGATAATTTTAGAATTTTAAGAATTATCTTATTTGTCAAACTTATAGCTTAATAATTTTATATAATATAAAAAACAAATAGCGATGTTTGGATTATATAAAATTTAGTATGAAATTTAAAATATATTAAATCTCATATTTTATGTTGTGTTTCTTAATTTTTTAAAAACATTATATAATAATAATTTAATTTTCTATACAACAAAAATATAAGTTACACATTCATTTTGTCATTTTTTTAATTGGTCCACAGTTTTGGAAAGTAAAATCGTAGAATTTTGGAATAAAATCCTAGAATCTTTTTTAAATTTGGGTAGTTAGGAAATAATAAATATTATAAGAAAATGGAAAGAATACAATTTTTTTTAAAAAAAAAATAATATTTTTTAGAATAAGAAAGATTAATATATTGACTGAGACTTTTATTGTATGAGCTAATTTTTTGTTAGAATTAGAAAAATTAGATTATTTATTATTCATATTTTGTTTTGATAGGATAATTTTAGAATTTTAAGAAATATATTATTTATCAAACTTATGCTTAATAATTTTATATAATATAAAAATAAATAGCGATATTTGGATTATATAAAATTTAGTATGAAACTTAAAATATATTAAATCTCATATTTTATGTTGTGTTTCTTTAATTTATTTTATAAACATTATATAATAATAATTTAATTTTCTTTACAAGAAAAATATAAGTTACACATTCATTTTGTCATTTTTTTTTTAATTGGTCCACAGTTTTGGAAAGTAAAATCCTAGAATTTTGGAATAAAATCCTAGAATCTTTTCTAAATTTTGGTAATTAGGAAATAATAAATATTAGAAGAAAATGGATATAATACTATAAAATCTATTCACAAACAAAAGTAGTGGCATCATTGTAAATAAAAGGGGTTTTTAAAGTATTTTTAAGAATGTACCTCTCAATTAATAATAGTAATATAATATGCTATATTATTTAAAAATACCATTGTAAATTAATGTTAACATCTTTTTAAAAGTAATTTCGACTAAATATACAATTAAAAATACGAAATATAGTAAATAAAATAAACCTGATCCTAAAGACGCTAGTTACCAACATATAATTATTTTATAATTATAGCAATTAGTATCTATTTTTAATCTTTCTTGTATTTTATTTTAATTGTTAAAAAAAATATATATTTTTGTATATAATTATTTTTAATTTTTTAAAGGATTATAAATGATGAGAAACTATAAGAGTAAAAAATGTAACTTAACTAACAATTAAAATTTAAAAATTTGTTATTTTAATCTAGTTATTTAGCTAAATATTAATTGAACCGATATAAATATTAATATATAATTAAATTTGATGAATAAGTTAAAATGTTAAAGATTAATCAATATTTATGTTATTGGAATATATGATGTGATGGATTATGATTATTATTTTATAATTTACGGTTTCCAATAAATTATTCTGTCAAATATGTAAATATCAAAATTTTGGTAGATCAACCATAAAACTGAAAATGATATTCAATTTTTTTTCAGAAATTTACAGATATATCCCAATTCGCCAATTGAATAGGTGAAATTATGAACAATAATCAATGCAAAGCTTTGACAAAAAGAAAAATCAATACAAAACATGACATTTTACTTTTGTAATTTACTATATGAAAGTACAATGGATCTCTCCCTGGTTGACACATCAGCACAGATGAAAAGGACACATGTCCTTCAGACAAAAACGACGTCGTCGTTCTCTCCGCAATTGTTTCAATCATATTCTTCTTCTCCTTCCTTCCTCTCTCTCTTTCTTATCTCCTTCTTCTACTCTTCCTGGAAGGAAGAACCTATTGATTCCTTAGTGCTCTGGCTCTAAATCGCTCTCTCACTCTCCTTAGTTTTGTTCTATGCTATTTCAATTTTCCCAATTATACTAACCCTAGAAACTTCTATCTCTCCCATTTTTCTATCCTCTCAAACCCCAAATTCATTATAGTTTCTCATCACTTCCTCAAGCATCACCAATTGTCAGAAAGCCTTCTCAGTCTCTTATTACATTTCTCTGTCTCCTCATTTGGTCATCCCTCAATTAAGAAAGAGTAAAGAGAACTAAGTTAAATTTGGCTTCTTCTTGGATGTTTTTATAAATGTATCTCTGTGTTTTTACATGTAAGTCGCAAAACTTCCGTGCCATGTGAGGCATTATTCATTGAATGATCCAACAGAGCTTTTGTGTTACGTACAGTTTGGGCTATCCTCCAACGTGTGGTTTAAACATGTGTTTTTGTTTTTCCTAGGTTGCATTGGTTCAGCTTTCATTCAAATGCAAAAGCCGTGATGCAATTTCCCCACTGTTGAAGTTGATCTATCATTCAGCCTTATCATTTCGGTACGAGGACCAGTGATGAAATAATCTGTGATGCGGCTTGCCGTGTCATAGTCAAACACAATGTTGAGAGGGTCAGTGTTTGATAATGCACTTTACTACTTAGTACTTTGTCGTCTTCTTTATTCTTACTTAATTGCAATTTTTTCTTAGGCTTGTTTTCCTCAATCACGTTTATGGATTTTTTTTTGTCCTTTTGTCACTGTGAGAATGTGAATCTTTTTCGAGTTAAATGCTAAAAATGCAACTAATTTGACAGGCTGGTTGTTGATGCACCTGTGATCTTAAACTGTTTGGGAAGATACCAATCCTTTCTTGCGTTCCTCGACTCCACGTACGAGTGCCAGTACAAGGCCTTTCCCCAGCATTTAGTGAGTTCAATACAATGGTCACATTGGCTTACCCAACTGTCTTAATTATCTGTATACGCATTTTGGTTACGTTGTCTATGTGTTAATAGCTTCATTATTGGTGTATATTCACAGTTGGAATTGCAGCGCAGATAAAGTTAGACCGTCACTTGTATTCATATTTATAGTTCAATTTCAAATTAACTGTTTTCGGAGAAAGCTATTTCCTTAATAAAATAAATATATATAATCAACACCAAAAAAATATATATTTAATTTATTATTGAAATTTAGTGTTTAAGAAATTAAAATACCAAAATCGTATTTGTTTTGCTGACATAATTATCCAAATTTAATTTATAAAATACGAAATCTAAATTTTATATTTTACATAATTAAAATGATTTTTTAACCAACAATAAAATATCAAGATATGAAAAAAGTAAGAAATATTTAGTGAGGCATTTTATTCTAATTATTATAAAATTACAAATTATTATTATCACTTCAAAATTATACATATACTATAAATTAAACAAATAAAATATAAAACACTTTTTAAATATATCCAAATTCACAAAAAAAAAAGAATTAATTTATTTATTTTTAAACAAAAATCCACACATAGCAATAATTTAGTAGCTCAGATCTTTGAGTGATTATAACATATATTAATGAAGAATAGAGTTTCTTCATTATTTTTTCAATTAATATTATATATCCATTCTTAGAATTTTTTTAAAAATAATTTCAATGTTAATATTATCGACCAAATTAAACAATAAAAACCAATTTGAATGCTTCTTACCCAAAATTCTTTTTTCAAAATTTAAGTATACAATATAAATATATATGAATAAATAAATTTGAAAATAAAATCCGTGCATATGCACGGATATTCACCTAATAAGAATAAAAATGATATCTCATTAATTTGACAATACAAATTTCAATTAATAAAAAACCAAGAGAAATGAGAGGACCATGTCTACGTAAGTTAGAGACTTGTTGTAAATTAAAGGACTAACGATCTCACCGACCGTTGTGCCTTTTAAGGTTGGAGATTTCGATGCACGCGACTATCTGAATGTGGGATATCGGTAGCAGAATAAATATGTTTCTAACAAAAATTGTATGTCTCTCAATGTTATTGATGATATTCAATATATATGTATATATTTAAGTGATCGCATAAATTAATCTATACTATTAAAACAGAAAATATTTATAGAGATTTTTTTAATCCCTGTATTATATATTCATGTAGTATCATTGAATATCAATAATTTTACATACAATTCAGAGTAATTATGGAAAAGAATATTATCTGTATTAAACATGTTTCCAACCAATGAAATTATTAAACATGTTTCCAAATAATGCAATTATTAAATATATATCCAAACAATATAATATTGATTATTCAATCATATACAGAGACATGCTAAGATTTTCTTTTTAACTAAAGATTTTTATAGTTTCTCCAATAAAAATTCTAAAATATTTAATTAATTAATTAACATGTTTTGATAATAAAAACATTGAAAATAACTAATAAATTAATAGGTTAGTCTTATTTTATTATAAATGTGAAATTGCATTCAAATCTATAAAACTATCATTTGAACTATAAATACCCTTCACATCATCTCCTCTCTTTTCTAGGTCATTTCCTCTGTCTTATACCTAATAATTCTAACACTCTCTTCTACATCATTTCCTCTGTCTTCTACCTAATAATTCAAACATCCAATAAAATTTTATACTCCCTCCGTCTCATTTAATTGATGTTTCGGAGAAAAATTTTGTACCAAATTATTTGATGTTTTCAGTTTACAATGCACCATTAATTAATATTTATTTTTCTGTAACCAATTATATTATATCTACTATTTTGTGATTGGTTAAATTGTAATTAGGTAAGTAAGAAATAGTGTTTTTATTTTGAAAACTAAAAATTTAAAAATTTCTTAATTGGTGTACTGAAACCATAAATATCAATTATTTTAGGATAGATAGAGTACTTTACAATTGTTTGTTTAATAAAATTCAACAAAGACGAAAAATATAAAAACTAAAGTTTATGAGAGGCTATATAGAAAATTATTAGAAGATGATTTTTTTCTGTCTCCAAATCTAATGAAGCAAATCTATATTTATAAAGCATGAGAAATGATCAATTTTGGTATATATTTTAAAAGTAACTTCTTATGCAATAATTAACTTTAAATAATATAGATATAAATAGAAAAAAAAAATCTCATCCTCATTATTGTTTTGGAAACCATGCAATTTATGTTTTCTTTATCGAAATTTTTTATCCTCCAAGGAATAGTTGACATGTGTCACATTAGTTGCTCATTTTTTTCTTTCAATGTGTTGAATAATTTCAAATTTTCTGAATCCACATCATCTTCATAATATTATTCAACATACCAATATACTTATTAAACATACCAATATACTTATTAAACAGTTCAATATGATATTCAACTAACCCATTGTAAATGGGTTTAACGGATCTACCAACTTTTGCAAATTATAATATTAAAATAATAATATAATAAAACTATATATACATATAAATCGATAAATATATTATATTATCATACTATATAATATTATTATCTACTTCAAAATAAAATTAACTACACATCTCAAATTATGATTTACACAAATATATTTTATACAAAGTAAAAAATATAAAAGAAAAATAACTATAAATATTATCCGCTTTCAAAATATATTATAAATATATAATACATAAAAATAAAATTGTTAACATATTTCAAAATTTTAAATTTACAAATACATACGATTAAAAGAAAATCCCAGATTGCATGGGGTAGATTAGTAACCCAAAAAAATGGAAAAAATAAATAAATTAAGACATTTTATTTATTTTATAAATATTTGTGTTTACGAAAGTACCGAGTAAATAACATATAAACACATTTCAAATTATTATTTACAAAATATAATTTTCATACAAATTAAAATATATAAAAACAAAAATGAACTAAAACCATTATTCGCACAAAATATAATTTTCAAAGTAAAAAATAAAAATAAAAAAATGAACTAAAAATATTATCTACTATTACAACTACATAAAACATTTATATTAGAAATAAAATTTTTAACATATCTTAAACTTTTGAATGTACCAATATATATCTTTAACAAAAAATATTATAAAAGTTAAAATTTTCGATCCTTAGAACGGTCTCAATCTAGTTTAACTTACACTGCTACCCAAAACGTATTTAAATCTTCCCTCTCTTCCCTCTCCTTCCTCTGGGCATGTTTATATCTCTCTATTTTGCTCAGTAGAAACTCCCCCATTTACGGAAACACAATAAACACAATGAAAAGGAAAAAGATAAAAAAACTCAACCCTTCTTCTCCTCCTCTATATAATATAATATCTCGAAATACCCACCTCTACTTTTCACACTCATGATTATTTCTTTTTCTCTCTCTATTGCTCCAAAACAACAATATTTGATTTTCCACAAAGAGGCAAAGAGCTATTAAAACAGTTTTCCAAAGGTTGTCTTAAGGCTATCAAAGAGAAACTAATGTCATCTAGGTTGGCTAAGAACAAAACTAAGTATTTTCACTTTCTCACCTAGAAAGCAGCAGATCACGCGAAGGTGAATCGCTGGTTGGTGAAGACTCATCTTGGTGTTCATCAGGGCAAGAAAGATATGGCTGAGATCAAAACCAGTAGTGACAAGTACGTCGCTCAATGGTTCGCAATTGATGTAATTCCAATATATATAATCTTTATGTATAGTGCAAACCAAGTACATTCAAACTTCTATAAATCAACAATTTTAGGTTCAATTTTAAATTATTTATAGAAATAAAATATTTTTAGCTCATAGGTTTCATAAATTTTCTTTAAAATAATGTATTATAAGAAAATTAAATGAATATACTAGTAAAAATAACATACACAAACTTAAATTTCTGATAATTAAACTGATTACCACAAAAATATATTTTAATAACACACATTGCATGTCTATATAAAAATGATGCATATTCATATAAAAAAAAAAATTACAATCTGTAATGATGAATATTAAATAGAAAAAAATACTAAAATATATTAGAAAACAGTTACACGTATAAAATAATCATTATACCTTGAACTGTTGATATAATGAATAATATTAAAGATAAAATATTAATGAGATCTTAATTTTAATTAAGTAAAAAAACAAAATTATAGTTATATTTTAATGCATACTCTTAGCTATATATACATAAATTTATTTAATTGTTAAATCTATTATATATTGGGACCACCATATATTTATATAATTTTTTAAAAAAAATATTATCTTATAATTTTATCACTTTTTGTAAATTTTTACACTGATATAATTCGAGACCCGTAAAATTTCTCTCATGTTCCTCATAGAAACACTATTGTAACATATATATCTATTACAAAAAAAAAAACAGCACACATTTTCTCTTATTTCAGCTTGATACTTTTCTTGAAGATATATCACCTCCTAAGTTGGTTTAGAAGCCTCATAGTAACTTAGTCTAGAAGCCTTATTCCAGCTTCTGTATCTTTTCTCTTAGAAACCTGAGCATTATATTTGGATAACTTAGGTTTAATTGTGAATCTGATAGATTATATGCCATGGTCATCTAGCAGTACATAACGGAATTGGGTCGCTTTCTAAGTATAACTTATATGGCACATATAACTCTCCGTGTCTTTATCATTTAAATGTCTCATAAAGTTTTTCATGTGTATGAACTTTACTCACTGCATATATCACTTGTTCTATAGGTTGGGAGATGTTTATCTTTATTTTCGACACTAGGAGTCCAAATATATAGTATTGTTATGGTTGATCTTATAATGAGTGGGGAAATGTGTCTTTTATGGAAGCGAAGCCTTCTTTTAAAGGAATCAAGAACACTTTTTTTTGTTGTTGTTGACATTTTAGCTTCTTTACTGATCGAGAGCTCTCTATGTTACATTCACATGATATTCTTGTAACCCAATTGTAATATTTAGTAACAAAATCTAAACAGAATATTGAACTTGTAAAACAAAAGGTTAAATCTTTGTAAAACGACCTAAGAGCGCCTAACGAAAAGACTAAACCCAATAGACCGATCTTGTGTAGCTCCTCGTGGCCCATTAATAGCCCAACTCAATGTTTCAATTGATTGTTTTTTTAACACTCGACATGTATCTTTCCCTCTTCCTCTACCGTCTGACTTCCCATGTTCTGCCATGTAAGATAAAGTGGCAGGAGAACAACAAAGAACAAACTAAAAAAGTCCTTACCTTTATTGATATTTATAAACTACCTCAAAAGTAAACACAATCTTATTCTCTCTTATTGATATTATCACAACTGGATGATCAACTCTTTTATATAAGTTCTAGACTTTCCTTTTTTCTGAAACTATTCTAATCTTTTTACATTTAGGATGTATCTTTCCCTTTTCCTCTATCGTCTGACTTCCCATGTTCTGCCACGTAAGATAAAGTGGCAGGAGAACAACAAAAAACAAACTAAAAAATGTCCTTATCTTTACTGATGTTTACAAACTAGCTCAAAAGTAAACACAATCTTATTCTCTCTTGTTGATATTATCACAACTCGATGATCAACTCTTTTATATAAGTTCTAGACTTTCCTTTTTCTGAATCTATTCTAATCTTTTTACATTTAGGATTTACATGTTTCCTTTTTTATTTAGCTTCCTAATTCCTTTAAGGAAAGTTATCTTGAATGTTTTTGTAGCTTACTCAACATTCACCCTCTTAAGCTTCAAGTCATTCTTTATGAGGTCTTGAACTCCAATCAGATCATTCATCTTCTTAAACTTAATTGGCTAAGGCTTTTGTAAGAACATCTGCGCATTGCTGTTCTCCTGGAACATGCTCAACTTCTATTTGATCTCCCTCAACACACTCTCATATAAAGTGATATCTTTTGTGAATGTGTTTGCTGGGTCGATGGAACACCGGATTTTTTTGTCAAAGGCAATGGCTGACTTATTGTCGATTCGAATGGCTATCCTTTCATTTTCTTTACCTGTTAAATCACTTAACAAATCCTGCAATCAGATTGCTTGCTTTGCTGCTTCTGTTTCTACCATGAATTCGGCTTCACATGATGATAAAGCGATTGTCTCTTGTTTCTGAGAACACCATGTTACTGGTGTTTCTCCAAAATAAAAAATGTGTCTGGTTCTACTTCTGCCATCATCTTCGTCCACATTATGACTACTGTCACTATAACCAATAAGCTTTCTTTATCTGCCATGTTTGAACATCAAACCAAAACCAACGGTTCTTTGTGGATATCTTAAGACTTGTTTTAATGCATTCCCGTGTGTCTCTCGTGGAGAGTGCATATACCTGCATAATATTCCAACAGAGAATGCTAAATCAGGTCTAGTGTGTAAGAGATACCTCAAACAACCAATCCTTCTTCAATATAAGGTTGCATCGATCTCGGGTTCTTCTTCTGCTTTAGATAACTTCAAACCAAACTCCATTGGTACTTGATTTGGATTACAAGTATCTATTCCAGCTTCTTTTAAATTTCGACGAGCGTAAGCCTCTTGCTTGATCTCGATTCCTTCCTTGCTCTGTTTTACTTCAATGCCGAGGGAGTATGTAAGTCTTCCAAGATCAGACATCTTGAACTTTGTTGACATGTCTGTTTTGAAATCTATGATGTCATGAGTTGAGTTCCCTATTACAAACAGATCATCAACATATATGGCAACTATGAGAAGTTTATCCCTTTCTTCCTTCTGATAAACTGAGCTCTCTTTTGAGCATTTTTTAAACTTTAGACCCTTTAGTATTCGATCAAGCTTTGCATTCCATGCTCTTGGAGCTTGCCTTAGTCCATACAGAGCTTTAGAGAGTTTGAAAACCTTGTGTTCTTCTCCCTTCTTTTCAAATCCTTCTGGTTGGGATACATACACGTCTTCATTCAATTCGCCATGCAAGAAGGCTGTCTTAACATCTAAGTGATGTATTTCCCATTCGTATGAAGCAGCTAGACCGAATAAAATTCTAATAGTTTCAATTCTTGCAACAGGTGCAAATAATTCGTCGAAATCAATTCTTGATTGTTGCACATATCCTTTTGCAACTAATTGGGCCTTATATTTGTTTATGGATCCGTCTGCATTTTTCTTGATCTTAAAAACCCATTTTAAGCCAATAACTTTAACTCCAGCTGGTTTATCTACAAGCTTCCAGGTCTTATTTTTATTGATCGAATCAATCTCCTCTGAATAAGCATTTGTCCATTCGATCCTTTCTTTTGCTTCTTGGTAGTTAAATGGCTCGTCATTGAGAGATAGAAGGAGTATATCACACTCCACATCAGCTAAGAGAACATAATCATCAAGATATCTTGGTCGGGTTGTCTATCGAGATGATTTTCTTGGTAAAGTATAATTTTCTTCATGAGAAACTTGATCAGAGTTCAGTCCTTCATCCTGCTGATCTGTCTGTTCTTCATTTTGAGCTGGAATTTGCACAGGGTCGTCGTTCTCATTTTGAATTCCTACCATGGCAGGTCCATGTCCATCATCAAATACTTCTCCCCAAGTTAACTAAAACAATCCAGGTTCTCTGGAATCTCCCTCTGCTCCCTTCCAATTCCAGCCAGATTTCTCATTAAATACAACATCTCTACTGACAATTACCTTCCTAGTCGTTGGATTGTAGAGTCTGTAAGCTTTGGATCCTGGTTCAATTCCAAGGTGTACTAAGGCCTGAGATCAGTGTGAATTTTAGCGAAGGCAAGGCAACCAAAAACTCTGAGATGATCGACATTAGGCTTCTTGTTTCGAAGTTTTTCATACAGGGTCTGATTTTTTAATGCTCTCGTGGGAACACGATTGATAACATACGTTGAATGTCGTATGGCTTCTCTCTATAGGTAGTTTGGCACTCTCATTGCTTTGAGAATACTTTTAGTCATCTCTAATAGACTACGGTTCGTACGTTCCACTACTCCGTTTTTCTGTGGGGTGTAGGGTGCCATTAGATGTCGCCTGATTCCATATTTTTCACAGTAGTCTTAGAATTATTTTGAGGTGAACTCACCACCTCTGTCTGTACGCAGAGTCATGATCTTTGTGTCGAAGTCTTTTTTGACTAGTTCTTTGAATTCTCTGAATTTTACGAATGCTTCTCCTTTTTCTTTGAGCAAGATAGTCCATATGTATCTTGTGTGGTCATCAATGATCACGAATATGAACTTGTTTCTCGAGGGTGTGGTTGGTGAAATTGGTCCACAACGATCAGCGTGTAACAGTTCTACCTCTCATGATGCTCTGAATTGTGTTGCTTTTGGAAAAACTTTTCGTGTTTGCTTTACTACTAAACATGACTCACACAGCTCCTTTTCACATCTCATATTAGATATGCCTCGGACCATCTCATGCAGTGACATATATTTCAAAGTTTTGAAACTTATATGTCCAAGTCTTGCGTGCCATCTCCATGTTTCGTTTTCCATCTTTGAGAGTAGGCAGGCTGGTCTACCTATCTTAAGGTTTATTTTGTAAAGTCGGTTTGGTGTTCGTGTTACTTTTGCTAAGAGTCGACCTGATGAATCTCGCAGAGTTAGATAATCTGATATCATCCTAACGTCACAGCCATACTCTGTTGCTTGACCAAGGCTGAGAATGTTGCTTTTTAGCTCAGGGATGAAATAGATGTCTGTTACAAGTCTTTGTTCTCCAGTCTTTCCTTGAAAGAGTATTGATCCTTTTTCTCCTATGTCGACACACGATCCATCACCAAAACGTACTTTGCCTTTTATTTTTTCATTCAACTCAGAAAAAATATGATCTCTCCGCTGTCATTTGATTGCTTGCACTATTGTCTAAGTACCAAGTTCCATCTTCCTTCTTGCTTGCTTCGTACTTCTTTGGTGTTACCTTTTCTTCATTAAGAAATACCACCTCATGGATATAAAGAGCAACATCAGCTTCCTCGATTTCAGTTTTATTCAGCTCTTTCTCTTCTTGTTTCTTTTCTGGACAAACAGAAGCAAAGTGCCCCGGTTTTTCACATCGGAAACAGGTTTGTGGGAACCGAAATTTACCCAATGTATTTCTCGAAAGTAGTCAATGTGAGGATCCGAGAATCTTGGGAGAGAAAACGAAAAGCAAAGAAAAAGATCAAAAAGCAAATTAGAGCAAGAACGAGAAAGGAAAACAAGACATCAAAAAGAGAATATTGCTGATTTTATTGCTAAGTCTCGTATGAGTTCTTTATTAAGCTTACAAGAGTAAAAATCGATCGATATTTATACTAGACAACCTTAGGTCCTAAGCAGGTAAAGTCTCGATGTGAGACTTGAGTCTTTTCCTTTTTTCCACCGTCTTTCCATAAAATCCTCAAGAATCTTCCAGAATCTTCGGTAGATTGGTTTAGGCTTTAGGTCGGCCTTTCCACCAGCTCGGCCCAACTTCATCCTTCATGTTCTAGTTTAACGGTTTTCTCGGTTTATTAAAAATTTTATGAAAACTTCGATAAGTTTGCGGGAAGCTCCCGAAGATGAAGATCGAAGCAATATTGGACAAGATGCATGATGTCGCCCAGCTCGGCATTCCTTGATGACAGGAAATGCCGAGCTGGCCATCTCCTTCCACCAGCTCGGCATTTTATGTTGGATGGATCCTCCGATGGCTTGCTGAACGTGCTCAGCTCAGCATTTTAGAGGGAGGAAGTCAGCTCGGCATTTTGAAGAGGAAAAAATGCCGACCTGACTGCTCAGCACCATCCAGCTCGGCAAAGTCTCGAGACTTGCGTCTTTTCCTTTTTCCCACCGTCTTTCCATAAAATCCTCGAGAATCTTCCAGAATCTTCGGTAGGTCGGTTTAGGCTTTAGGTCGGCCTTTCCACCAGCTCGGCCCAACTTCATCCTTCATCTTCTAGTTTAACGGTTTCCTCGGTTTATTAAAACTTTTACGAAAACTCCGATAAGTTCGCGGGAAGCTCCCAAAGTCGAAGATCAAAGCAAGATTGGAAAAGATGCAAGTTGTCGTCAGCTCGGCGTTCCTTGATGACAGGAAATGCCAAGCTGGCCATCTCCTTCCACCCGCTCGACATTTTATACTGGATGGATCCTCCGATGGCTTGTTGAACGTGCTTATCTCGGCATTTTAGAGAGAGGAAGTCAGCTCGGCATTTTAAAGAGGAGAAAATGCCGACCTGACTGCTCAGTACCATCCAGCTCGGCATCCTGCAAGACGAAGATGTCATGCTTCCCGTCCGTTGCTGTCCAACCGGGTATTTTGGCACCAATGGGACAGGAGAGAGCAACCAGCTCGGCATTTTATGGGAGACAACCAGCTCGGCATTTCTTTCTGACTAAAATGCTGAGCTGGACACCCTTAATGCCGATCTGACAGTGTCATACTCAAAGAATCGTGACTTTTCTCGGCTTTTCGGACAAACCGCTCGAAAAACAGAACGATCAGTTGGACATTCAAGGGAATGTCAGCCAGCTCGGCATTTCTGACTGGAAATAATGCCGAGCTGGTCAGCTCGTCCTTAAATGCCGAGCTGGTCAGCTCGTCCTTAAATGCCGAGCTGGTCAGCTCGTCCTTAAATGCCGAGCTGACAGTATTCTACTCCAAGAATCGCGACTTTTATCGGTTTTTCGGACAAACCGCTCGGTAAACAGGATGATCAGCTGGGCATTCAGGAGGATGTAAGCCAGCTCGGAATTTCTGGTTGGACAGAATGCCAAGCTGTTCAGCTCACTTCCAAATGCCAAGCTTACAGCATTCTGCTCGAAGAATCGCGACTTTTATCGGTTTTTTGGACAAACCACTCGGATGACAGGACGATCAGCTGGGCATTCAGGAGGATGTAAGCAAGCTCAGAATTTCTGGCTGGACAGAATGCCGAGCTGGTCAGCTGACTCCCAAATGCCGAGCTGACAGCATTTTGCCCGAAGAATCACGACTTTTATCGGTTTTTCGGACAAACTGCTCGGAAAACAGGACGATCAGCTGGGAATTCAGGAGGATGTAAGCCAGCTCGGCATTTATGGCTGAACAGAATTCCAAGCTGCTCAGCTCACTCCAATTTCCGAGCTGACAGCATTCTGCTCGAAGAATCGTGACTTTTCTCGGCTTTTCGGGAAAATATCTCGAAAATTAGCTTTTCGTATCCTTTTCGCGAAGTTATCGATAAAATAGTTCGAGCAGGACTATTTCCAGAATATCGATATTCTTTTCCGATAATGCTCAAACATGGAAGGTTATCCTGATATTTGAACATTTTAGTCGTTAATTCTGGAAGTACGGGTTTTGACCCCAACAAGGTTATGTGAAGTCTGTCCTTTCTTTCTCTATTTCTGTCTTGTGAGTTGAACCTGCCACGGCCTCTTCCTCTGCCTCCTCATCCACGGCCCCTGCCTCTGCTCTTCCTTTGGTATTTTTCATAGCTGTAGTGATTTGTGAAAAGTAAATTTCCTTGAGTTTCGTGTGTATCTTCTTCAAGTATGCGTTCTTCATATGCTTTAAGTCTCCCAACAATATCTTCAAAACTAGTTTTGTTCAGGTCAAGAAGTTGTTCGAGAGATGTTGTAAGATGAATAAACTTGATTCGTGGTACACCATTTAATAATTTGTTCACTAGCTTGGTTCATCAATGGCTTGAACTAGAGAGGCAGCTTTGGAGGCAAGTTCAGATAACTTTCCTGCAAAAGTATCGACAGAGTCTGATTCTTTCATCCTTAAACGATCAAACTCAGACATAAAGGTTAGGAGTCTTGCTTCTTTGACTCATTCGGCACCAAGGTTTTGTGATCTAATAGCTCCCCATATCTCCTTTAGCAAGCGTAGATCACCGATTTGCAGAATAAGATTTTCTGGGATTGATTGAAATAGCAGTACAGTCGCCATGTCAGTCTTTTCTTCATCTTTTGATCCTGGATCAATAGTTTCCCAAACCTTATGAACTTGCAGTAAAAATCTCATACGCAGTGCCCACACTATGTAATTTGAAGATGTTAGCATAGGGTATTGTACCGTCGCAGGTACATATTCTTTTGTCTTCACCAATGGTTTTGAATCACTTATTTTCTTTGAGAGATTTTGTTTTCTTAACCTAGGGCTCTGATCTTATTATATAAAGTTGAATCCTTCAAAGTTAGTAATTAACAAGATTGTGACAAGTGGTAATTTACTCTCTAAATTATAAACAATCACATCTATATAAATGTATCTACTCTCTAATAATATTTCATCAAATACAATAACACAAGCTTACAAAATATCAGGTATATTTTCTCAATCTCTGATTAATTTTAAATATTCTATTTCTTTTTTAAAATGTATCAATATTCCTCTCTCTATATTATGTTATGTTAGATATTATGTTTTTGATTTTTTAACAATGGATCAATTAAACAAAAAACCTCATTATCATCATAAGATAGTTCGTCTTATAAGAAAATGGGAAGCCATAATTTTTTAAAAAAATAACAACCTCATAGGAATGAATTTTCTCATACTTGATGAGAATGTAAATATTTTAATTTATTTTCTTTTTTATATTTTATTATTAGACAATTTAATAATATCTAACAAAAATTGAATTAATTCTAATATATAAAAATATTATGGAAGGTTTTGTGTATTATTTTCTACTTGAAAAGTTTGGATCGGACTTATGTGAAGGAAATCTTATTAAAATTTCTAACTTCAATGCCAAGATTGCGATAAAAAAAAAATTAAAGAGTTTATGATCATAAATTTTATATAAGACTAATTAAAAGAACAATAATTGCGTGTGGGACAACAATATTGTCAAATACATCTTGAAAAATTTCGATTTAGAAATTATGAGGAATTTGTTCAATTAAAAAATCCAACAAACAATCATTCGGTATATTTTGAATTCTCTATGAAAGTATATATTTTATTATATTATATGATAAATAGTATAATTTTTCAGTAAACAAATATAGATAAACAAATATAATAATGTAGTTGAATTTACTATATTAATATTAATAATTGTCTCATAGCATGTTATTATTGTGTGTGAGATTATCTATTAGTAGATTTGTATTTCATTAAGACTTATATTTATTCATCAATTATATTTTGTTTTAAATAATATATTATGAAAAAAGAATTTCAAATCTGTTTATTTATTTAAATAGAATAGTTTCATAAATTTTAAATAATTTAAATCAATTAATTTTCTTAATGGGTTTATCGAATTTCTCAACTGCGAAATATAAAATATAATTTTGGATAACTAAATCTGAATCTTAGTATCAAATTTGAATATATAAATTTTAATTACGCAGTTTATCATTTGTAGATTTTAAATAGTTTTTCATCAGTGTATCATATTGATCTTTATTTTAAATTGCAAATAAAAAGAAAATTTATTTAATTTTTGGTCAGTAATTTTTTAGATTTTTTAAATACGGATTATAAAGAATTATTTTTTTAATAATTTAACAAGAATTTTAATTTTTATCCGTATATGAGGCAGGTCTTTATCTAGTACCAAATAAAGTAGCAAAGAAAAACAAAGAACAAACTAAAGAAATCCTTCTCTATTGATGTTTAGAAACTAGCTCAAAACTAAACAAAATCTTGTTCTCTCTTGTTGATTTATCACAACTCGATGATCAACTCTTTCATATAGGTTCTAGACTTTCTTTTTTTCTAAACCTATTATAATCATTTTACATTTAGGATTTACATGTTTCCTTTTTCTATATAGCTTCCTAATTCTTTTAAGGAAAGCTATCTTGAATGTTCTTGTAGCTTACTCAACATAAAATTCATATCCTCGATTCTATCTCATGTCTTTTAGTGGTTTTCTTACTTTCTGCTTTGATGATCCTGAGAGTTTCGAGTTATTTGATTAATATATATACCTTTGGCGGAAGATTATTTTGTTTTTCCGGGATCTGAAAAAATGCATAATGTTCTGACTTTCTGAGTTGATTTCTTGAGCAATATATAGGCGGATACGTCTAGGCTTTATTTTGTTTTGGAGGAAATAATGGCTGACGTCCTCTGTAACCTGCATGATATCGAGAAGAGTTTAGATTTTTGGAAATCTAGAGCTGAGGTGAATTATCTCAACATACCATTAATGAAATTTACCCGTTTCCTTTCACTTGACTTTGTAGTACCCATACTTTGTAGTACCCATCGTCCTGCGTATTGTCTGTTAACACGAGATCATCAACATAAATCAAAACATGAAACTCCTTCTTCTTTGTAACCAGCAAGAAAAGAGAATGATCAGCTCAGCATTGAGTAAAACCAATGAACTTTGATTTTTATATTTTCAACATAATTTTTTTTCTTAAACAAATCACCTAAATATGCTGAACAATAGATAAGTGATTAAAGATCTATCTAGTACTGTCATTGATAATATAATAATTACTAAGATTTTACCCACTCTTCATGTAAGGTTAAGTTTTTTAACATAAGATTGCGCATAATAACAACTTTAAAATATATATATATATATATATATATATATTATTAAAATTAAATTTAAAATAATATTGTTGGATTTAAAAATATTATGATAGATAACCGATTAAATTAATGTTCATATGATAAATAAATATATGATGAAAACAAATTTTTTAAACAATATTTGATTATACAAAACCCTTATATATTTTAAAATTTAGTAATTAATCCAAGTTTGCGCGAGGCAAAGTTTATATAACTTTTTTCAATTTAATATCAAACTTTTTGAATAAAAACTACGAATAAAATATGATGCATTTTAGATAAAAATTACTATAATATATA
>OVBI01001249.1:0-38847 GCA_900406495.1 Sisymbrium altissimum | reverse complement strand
TTTGGTTGACCAAGTTTTTCATTATCTCCACGAAATGCCAGATTTCTTTGAATTAGAGTTTTCACCACTGCAAATATTCTTAATAATATTTCTTTCCAATGACTTTTTTCTCTGTTTAATTCTTCTTGGACATGCTTATCAATTGTCTGATTTTTCTGCAGTCTCAACTCCAACTCTTTCCAACTTGTCATACATATAACATGATCATGAGAAACTTCATGTTCTTTCAGCCTCTTTGAAAAGTTTCTCCAATCATTATATCCCGTGGTTGCCAAGTTACCAACACCTTTGTCATTAAATAACTTGCAGCAGAAACAAAAAGCTTTATCCAAAGCTTTTGAGTATATTAACCATCCTCTGTTTTTTTTTTCTCCATTTATCATATCTCTTGTGTAGAATGAATGAGAAAAATGCCGATCACTACTATCTTTCGGAAACTGATAATGACTTGATAACCTTGTCATAGGACCCTTTGTAACCAAAAAATCTCTCAATCTGATATCAATGTTGTCCCAATTTCCTAGATCAGAAATATCTTTGTTTTCTTGTTCCTTTTCTTCTTCACGGTCATTTTGATTTCTAGTCTCAGCTTGCTCATCTTGTTGAGGCTCTTCACATTCATCTGAATCCTCAAGTTCATCATTCTGACCACTATCACCAACATCTTTATCTTCGTCTTCTTCTCTTTGAGTAGAAGAATTCTCAAATTCAGTATTTTTAACTTTTGTTACATACCTGAACATAGAACCTTCTTGTGACTTTGTGAGTGCTTCTTCCTTCTTTTTCTTTTTTCTGTTTGCAGCTCCCGATGGTTGACTTTTTTTTACTCCACATGGTTTGCTTTTGCTTCCCGATGGTGGCATTTTTCTATTATGCACATAAAGAAAAATCAAATATTAATTGATAATCCAACTACTCTATAAGTCATAAAAAAATTGATCACATACTCAGTTTTGAGAAGACGATGTGTCAATGTCAAAGGAAGAATTGGAAAGGCGGCAAGACGATAACACAGAATAAAAATATTTGGTTGCATATATCTATTATTTAGGGTTTTAATTATCATCTAAATTAGGATTTTACTAATAATTATTTAATAATCTATAAATATTACTAAAAACTCAACAAACTACTATATTAATTAAAAAGTTTAATAAGTATTATGATATCTATAAAAACTATTAAACTTTATTTATTATGATATTATCTATAATATTAAAAATATGTATATATATATATAATTTTTTTTTTTAAATTGCTGCCCTCTTCAAATTGCTGCCCAATCTTTGGTTTCAGTTGCTTATGCTCTAAGCTGGGCCTGCGTATTCTCAAATTCTCGATAATTATTAGTCGTACCACCTTTGATGCATGTCTCACACTAGTTACGGAGAATAAATTCAGAAACAGAATAACATCTTTTTGTTTTTTTTGTCACAACATCTTTTTGTTATCAATCAAGCAAATTAAATGGGAAAACATAAAGAGAACGTTGTTTGGACTCTTTATATAGATGCAAGTGCAACAAAAGTTAGAAAATGTTTGGACTCATTGTGTCTTCAGTCAACCTACCAAAGAGTGCGCTGTGCTTAGAAACAAGTGTGCTTGGCACAAATAGCATATTTCTTTTCAGCTTTTCTTCCAACACGTAAGATTTCCTGATGATGCACTCTTGCACTGGACGATGTCTATAATGCGGTCCGTATCTATTTAGTCAACTCTTTCGGGATTTGGTGCAGTCGTAAAAAGTCAAAGAAAAAAATCTATCACCCATAAGTCACCGTCAATCTTGATTCTTAATAGAAAAAAGTCACCGTAAATTTCGTGTTAATAAACAAATGTCATAGTCAATCTGTAGAAAAAGAAAATATAGATTGTAAGAAATAGAAAACTAGTAAAACATAGAAAAAACGGACAGGGATGCTGAGAATAGCAGTAATGCGAAATGACCAAATCCACCGTTTTTAGGAAACGAGAGAGGACAGTTCAAGGCAGCTCGAAATTTTGAGAATGTCTTACGATTTACGAATCTACAATATTTTGAAAATTTTAGCTTTTGCAACGAGAATGTGTAAAACATAAAGCAGTAACGAAAAAAAAATTAAAAGAAACCATAATTAAACAAGATTATTTTAAGATCAGATAATTTTATTGACTTTCAAAATCATGAAGCCAATAACCCTTTACTTATTTAGTCACTCTCTTAATTCCTGGAAGAGACTGTTTTAACTAATGTGTGAAGAGACTGTTTTAACTAATGTGACTTCTTAGGATACATGGGAAAAGAAAGTCTAATATCTATAAGAGAGACAAGTATCTTTACTCTTTACACCCTTATGTTGCCACTAAAAATAATATTCCCATTTTTTGCTTTCTTGTTATGAAAAGAATAAGAAATGTAAATCAATACGTGTCGCGGACGTGTCAATATAAATCCCATGTGTCAAAAAGTTAGTCGTGATTCGTAAATTATATTGTGTCATTCAACAACTTTTACCAGCATGCACACTCCTTGCTGAGGTCTGTGGACGACGGAAATGAGTCCATACTCTCATAACCATTTGTTTTTTTTTTTTTTTGTTGGTATGAATGTTAAAATCTCATAACCATTTGTTGCACCTATAAAAGAGTCCAACGATCTCTGGTTCCCTATCAAACTCACATTAAGTAATATTTTGTCTTTTGCATTTCCTCTTCGGATCTTGATCTAGTATTTCATTTGTCAATTATCCAAAGTCAAACTATGATTTCTGTCAATGAAACAAACATGGGAGGCAAAATCGCTATCAAAGCTCAAGCTGCGTTTGTAGAAAATGGTGACAACGATGATGACATTATCTATGATTATGCTCCAGCAGCCTGATCGAATGGATCATATCTTTTGTTAGATTAAAGTGTAGTAATCGGGTTATCCATATATGTACAATGATTTGTACTCCTTATATTAATGAGTTTATGCCCTTGGACTTCTTTTATGTTTGTCCCTCTTTTTTCGACTTTACACTTTCACTATATATAGTCATACATTTTTTCTTTCAACTTCAATTTATTTCGCATAAAAAATAAAACTTAACTCACAGTAGACAATGGACTAAAACATATCAAACCGTTAATGTATTATTTCATATAAGATCTTTAAATAAATTCAAACTGCCATTGTGATTAATGATCCCATACTTAGTCAGTTTTGGTTGGATGGGTATCCCGAAAAATCAACCAGAGAATTTGTGATTCTTGTAGTTAATTTCGCTGTGAATACAATTTTGGACATTACTATGTCCAGCAGTACCTTACAGTAAGCTTTGTTGTCGTTATTCTTTGTTTGTGCTCAAGATCAATTAGGTTGACAATGGTTTAGTTCCATGCATGTTAAATATGACAGTGATTTGTATTAGTTTTTTATTATTATTATTATAAAAACCCAATCTTTTATATTAGCCTTAAGTCTCCACAAATCTTGTGCAGCGCATTAATATGATCATATTTGCTGATCATATATGCAAAGAACAAATTAAGAGAGCGAATAAATCTTTCTGAAGGTTAATGAGAAAGAAGTACGCTAAGTCAATACATCTTTCTGATTATTAACTTCCTTGTTAACTTTAGTTTTCCAATTCCTTTTAAGATTATACGCATACACTGATACACATTTAAACTTATAAATATAATTTTTTTTTAATACTGATTTATTATTATATTGCAAATCATAAAAAATATTATATCGACGACTCTTACAACTGACAATTTTACCGTCTTACAAAGATTCATGCCTGACGAGTCATCTCCGCCTGCCTCTATGAAAATCCATACCTAACGGTTGCACTTACTCCATGCTGAAGATCTCATATATGCTTATCTCCTTTAATCTGCATAAATCATCAATAAATTACGCTCTCTGGGAATTAAAATCTAAACCTCCTGGTGTGAAAGCAATAAAGAACATTTAATCAAACCACTGGACTAATTCCACACAAACTTATAAATATAAGAGTCATGTTTTTGTAATTCTCCACATTTGATTTAACTAATAAAACTTATAGAGACCTTTCAACTTTTGATCAGTACTAGATTTTCATCCATGTTATATGTATGCATTTTTTTAATATACATTTAAAAATCAGTAATATTGATTAAATATTATTTTTATATTTATAATAGTTATAATATTTGTATATATTATAATATATTTTATCACTTAATTTACATCTATTAATGTATAACAGTCGAGGCTAAATAACATTATAAGTGTTCACTAAAATTTTAGAAACATTTATTATAATAATGTTTTACATATAATAATACAGTTTAATATTTTAGATTTTTAGAATTTTTAATGTTTTAAATTGTGATATTTATTTGCTATAAAATATTTACTAAATATAATTTTTTGTTTTTAATATTTTCATTTCTTGTTTATTAAATTTTTTCTAGATTTTTTTGTTACCATCTCTATTACAGGTTATATATAGTTAATTATAAAAATAAGATAATTAATTTTAAATTATAAAGTTTCATAATCTAACATTAAGTTAATTTTCTGTTTAATAAAAATTTATAGATAATTTTCTTATCTTATATTTTAAATTAGAAAGTTTCCTAATCTAATATTAAGTTAATTTTTATAGAAATTTATAGATAATTTTCTTATCTTATATTTTAAATTAGAAAAAGTTTCCTAACCTAAAATCAAGTTTTTTGTTTAATAAAAATTTATAGATAATTTTCTTAACTTATGTATTTTTCTATTAATAATACAATTATAAAATTTAGAAATTTTTCTTAATTTCTAGTGCTGATGTGGAATGATACTATTGATATTTTAAAATTTTAATTCTATGTTAACACTTTCAACGATATTTAACCTCAATTTTTTCTTATTTATTAATTTTAATTTTTTTTGTTAGCATATATATTATAGATATATAGTTAATTATAAAGATGACATATTCATTTGTAATTAAAAAATTTCATAATTTAATATTAAGTTAATTTTTTGTTTAGTATAAATTTATATATAAATTCTTTTACCTTATATTTTAAATTAGAAAGTTTTCTAATATAATATTAAGTTAATTTTTAATAGAAATTAATAGATAGTTATTTTATCTTATATTTTAAATTAGAACTTTTTTAATCTAATATATTTTTTTGTTTAATATATTAATGATAATTTTCTTATCTTATGTATTTTTCTATTAACAATATAATTATAAAATTTAGAAAATTTCTTTAATTTATAATGTTGATATGGAATGATACTATTGATTATTTAATTTTTTTTTAATCACTCTCAATAACATTAACTTCAAGACATTCTTTGAGAATTCAATAGATTTTTAAAGCTTAGTTAATGGACATTCTCAGAATTCAACATTACTAATCGATACTTTGCCCATCAGTTATGTTTTGCTGGTTCAGTAAGGTTTATTCTTTTGAACTAGCACAAGTTGAAATCACAGAAAACAGGTTCTACATTTAACCCTAACTAGATATTCTGATCTCTATTTGAAATTACAATAGTAACCATCCGATCTACGTTGAGTCCAGATTTTCTGTCTCTTACACCAAAACATGTAAAGCACTATACAAATCTCTGATAGATTTTGTTGTTATTGGTCAAACACTAAAAGAATCTTTATTGTTCAGGACCCTGTTAAAGTTTCTCAAATAAATAGAGAAATAAAATATTTCTGTTATATAATTATATTTTAAGGTGACTTTGCTGACAGAACCACTTTCGTAATTTTAATTTGTTGAAATGGCGTCTCCGAAAAGATAGTGAAGAATTAACGCTTTCGGACCGTCGTACTTTTTTGACCGATGAGACGGGAAAAGGGCTAATTCATACCCGAACTAAGCAATTCAGTCCCGATCCGGACATGTACCAATACCCTGTGCAAAAACATATCCACACAACGATTTTCTTTAAATTACATATCCCAACTATTACGAATTGGCTGATACATACACTGATTCGTTTTTGCAGGTAAAACTCAAACCGGAAGATGACATAGCGGTCGACATATCCGGTTTTAAACCGTTAAAAATACAAAGATGTCGTTTGGTATTATAACCATCTAATAAAGTTAGGGTTTTCTTGGCTTTAATGTCGAGACTCATCTACTTCATATTTCATCACATTTCCTTCATCTAAATCAAGGGTTTTTTTGGTTGGTCGAAAAAAACACAGAATGTCTTCCTCATCGAATCATACATATTATTCTACTGAAGGTATGCAAATGCTAAAGTGAATTGAGTTCTAACTTTGATTTACTAACTTGATTTGTGTTCTTGAATTGTAATGGGATATGAGGTAACTGCAGGAATGAGAGGTGGTCTGGAGAGGGGATTTCCAAAATCTTGTTGGTGTGGAGAGGGTTCTTTGATTAGGACATCAAAAACTCAAGAAAATCCAGGGAGACTTTTCCATTGTTGTCCATTTGGATCAGAGATAGTGAAAAATCATCTATGCATAAAATATATCACAAAAATCTTTTATATTGAACTCACCTCATTGTTGCGACCTAGTCACTCCGATTAGCTGACATAAAATAGAGTTTGATTTTGGTCACTGCATTATGTGAAACAGTTGGAGAACTTTAGTCTGTGTTTTTGTGAAGAAAAGTGAAGAACAATGAAGAAAAAAGACAACGAGAGAGACATGTGTTCTAAAAAGTTCTTTTTTTTTTTTTAAGTTGCAATCCCATATAAAACAGTATCGTTTTATAAACAGTTTTTAGTTTCTTCATTATAAAAAATTATAATTGCATCGGTTTAAAATCAACCGCCACGTTATTTTTCGGTTTCAGTTTTACCTGCAAAGACGAGTCAGTATATGTATCGGCCCATTCGCAATAGTTGCATAGAGTATTGGTACATGTCCGGATCGGGACCAAATTGCTTAGTGCGGGTATGAATTAGCCCTTCTCCCCTGATGACACTAGCCCAAATCTTTTTTATAAAAATTTCAGAGGCTAACCTTCAAAGAAGAAGATGATGTTTATGTTTACGAGGACGTTATGCCTCCCATTTATGAAAATAATTATCAACATATAAAAACTTTCAAAAATAATAACATTATTAAGATAAATATATAAAATCTATATTCCAAAATCTAAATCCTAATTAATAATTAATGAATACAAAATCACTAGTTTAATACAATTATTAGAAAATTCTAAACCCCAAAATATAAACTCTAATTAATGATTAACGAACCCAAGCTCAGTAGTGAACCTAAATCCTAAACTCTAAACTCTAAACCCTAAACCCCAAAATATAAACCCTAACTAATTATTAATGAAACCAAGCTCAGTAGTAAACCTAAACCCTAAATCCTACTAAATCTTAAATCCTAAACCCCAAAATATAAACTCTAATTAATGATTAGTGAATTCAAGCTTAGTAGTGTAATATAATAATTAGTAAACCTTAAACCCTAATCTAAATCTTAATTAATGATTAGTGACCCAATATCATTAGTGTAATATAATAATTAGTAAACCCTAAACCTAAAATATAAATCCTAATTAATGATTAATAAACCTATTATCATTACTTTAATATATTGATTAGTAAAATCTAAATCTAAAATCTAAATCTAATCAATGATCAGTGTCCACTATAATCGGTAATATAATTATTTTGTCAAAATTTTTGCAAACATTTCCGATTACTTGGAAATGATGATAGGTTTTTAGAAAATTTTCTATGTTTCTATAAATAAAACAGTTGGATATGGAGATAAAAGTAACTAGGTCAAAAACAGAAAGTGTAAACACATAGAAAACCAAATCTGAGTAAATGGAAACATTAATATTCTTCGACGGTACAGTAAATCTACGTCAGAGAAATCCTAAAAAAATTGATGGACATCATTAGTTGATGAAATTGATATAATATTATGAAAATCAAAACCATAAGAGAAGATAAATTTGAGTATTGGGACACTTACAGAAGATAGGCGAGAGGAGAGAAAGAGAGAGACCGAATCCAGAGCAGTGGTTGGGTAGGAATTCAAAAAAGACCAAGTGAGTATATAATGAGGGCGATAATCAGAGATGGTATAATGAAGAAGTGGTAATAAGGACTGTAACTTTGAAGAAATGATGAATTTCGCGTGGAGGATGAAGACGATGAACATGAGATAAGAGAGAAGGTACAATTTCTGGAAAAGAAAAGATATGACATGAGAGGAAAAAGAAAGGAAGCAGTTGATTTTTTGATCGGACTAACCTCATGTAATAAATAATCTTGTGTCAGAAAAAAAAAATCTAGGCAAATTACCATTATTTAAAATTGGAAAGATAAACACGTAAAAAAAATTGAGTAAATGATTAGTTACTTACACACCTTTTTGACCATGTCATTTATACAAATTTTGACAAAAAAAAAATATTTTTCCACCTAATTACTCTATATTTTATTTATTATTTTAAACTATTAAACAATTAGTTAAGTGACAACTATTATTTAGATTATTCACCAAAAAAATACTATTGTTTCGGTTTGTCATAAGTATCTCAAATATTCTTAAACAAAAACACTCTCTGTTTTTACCATTTTATTAATTTTCTTTTCTTTAATTATTAGATATTCTCTTAAAACGTGAATGGAGATGTTATAATATACAGTCACGTGTTGTGTCCAATCATTGATCAATAGCGTTGAACAAAAGAGAAAAAAATGCATACTCTAGTAATGACATAGATTATATATATAGTTACAAATAATCATATAATAAAATCATCAAGGGTTCCAAACCTAACACCCCAAACAATAATTACAAGAGGTTTACTCTCAGTCTATGCGCATAGAACAATTTAACAAAAAATATAATTGAAAAAGCAGATCAAATATCGAGAAACCAAACCCAGTGTGGTGTAGCTATGACGGTGTCTAGGCAGCTCCTGGACGGCTTCTCATCCTCCGAGCCTCTCCGAAAACGTCTTCTGAAGCTTTTGGCTTCCCAGAGATTCTCTTGTTTTGTCGATGTTTCAGGCGGCTTTCCAAACTCATCCTTTATTCTCCCTATTATTCACCTTATTACCTGCCCTGAAATGAGGCTCTTTAGTGCTTTTGAGCTTTTAAAAGTGATGCCTAAGGTGTTGGGGTCGAGCCCTTTATACAGAAGAAGAATTTCCATGCTTGGCTATGCCAATTTTTTTTGTTGATACTGCCGTTACAATAATATAATGCATCTGGTTTCTAAATACATGAGTGGCTTTCCATGAGTCTAATCAAATTGTGAGTTTTCGCACAATATGCGTTAAACCAATAGTTTTAAACTTTCAATTCGTTTTGTACGATTGAAATGTTGAATATTGCGTGAATGAATAGACTACAAAACACATGATCTGTGAGAAACAAAATATCTAATAGTACGATTTTATTTAGTTAAATGAGCGTTAGATTAACTTTAGAGAAACAAAAAAACCACATTAACTTAAAATGAACATAAAATTAAATTCCAAAAGGAAGAGACAAAAAAGTGACTACGATCAGGAAGAGATTATTTTCTACTCTATGGAAACCATGTTTCTCCATCTAAGAAGACTCGCCACACTATCTAGTACCTACGTGGCCAAGCTAGATATCTAAATTACCTCACCATCTCTCTTTTTCTCTCCTAAATTACATTTCATGTAGGAGAAGAATCATGCAGCAGGAGCATAATCGTAGCCACTGTCATCGTCATCTCCACCATTCTCAACATATGCTCCCAGAGAACTGTCCACCATATCTTCAACACACGCTACAGAAGCACAGTTAAAATTCACGATGACCAAGTTTGTGGCGAAAGGCATAACTGATTTGTTGGTTATGAAAGTATAGAGATAAGAGCAATGAAGAGTTTAAAGAGACAGCCACCAGAAGTGTGATGAGATTTTAATGTTGATGTGAGTTTGGTGGAGGAATAAGAGAGACTAATGAGGCTTTTATACATGGAAATAAAAGGTAAAGCAAGTGGTGAGCGCACTCTGTGGTCAGGACTGCCTCGGTAGGGTTTGTGATTTGCTCATGGAGTTATGTGTTTGGCACAATAGATTTTACCCTTTTCCTCACACGTAGGATTTTCTTATGACACGTCAGACGTTAAGTTAAGTTATTGGTCCATCCATATTCCTTTCTACTGTCACACACATGTATGCATTGTCCTTTTTCACTAATATTCTTCCCCAGGCACAAAAATAAAATAAGATGAGTTTTGGAGCTTTAATATAAGAATACATTTTCAGCATTAGTTTTCATGTTCTCTTTGCTTTAGGTGACTAAAATATTCGTTTGATGTGTATTATCAGATGAGAGCTAGGAGGCATTCTTACTTGCAAGATTGCGTTTAGACTGCTATGTTCTATAATATCAACTTATTTCTGCGTTGTCTCTATGAAAAAGAGAAAATAAATTTATATTGATTTATAATTTCTTATGATATTGTATAACAACAGTTCTCCGACATTTATATGAGTATGAGGCTTTGTTCGGCATTTTGCTAAACGCTATGCATACGGTTGATCCAAACTTAACGAGAAAAATAAGGATTATTTGGAGATTAATTTTAAGTTTTCTTTTATTATTTTTCAAAGAAATGTAGATATATTGAATTTTCTTGAGAAAAATATCAATATATTAAGGTGGTGTGTAGTAATAGAGATAAATTTTAATTCCTGAGTTTGACACTGGAAAGTAGGGTTTTTGTGTTATTTTTAAAAAAATTTCCTAAATGAATGACATAATTGAAATTTTGCTGTCATCTTTCCAACAAACCTTTTAGGTTTTCATCTCTGTAAAAAAAACTTTCACGGCTGCCATTCCACTTCTGCAACTTCTTTTTCTTCATTTTCTTTGTTTTTTATTTGTGAATTTGTAGATCGATCAATTATCGTTTTCAAATTTTTGAGTTGCCTTGAATTAACATTCATATTCAAACCCCGAAATTATTTTAGATCTTGAATTGTACTTCAATTCTTTTGAACATATAAATCCCTACTTTGGCTTGAAGCATTTTAATTAGCTCGGAAATCATCAGAAAAATAAAAGAGAGGTTGAGAAATCAAGCCCTTAAAGAATTGCGATGAGAATCAGTTTGACAAACACTATAATTGCCGTAAGGAAAAAAAATAAGAACGGAATACCTACGCTTTGGGCTACACTTATGTAAATTATGTTGCTGGTGCATAAGCATAATCATAGATACCATCATCATCGACTCATCGTCAGCAACGTTTACAACATATGCGCACCACCTCCGATGCATGTCCCACGAAGTTGGTCAAACTAGTTACGGAGGATATATTCGGAAACAGAAAAACAGTTTTTGTTGTTATTGTTCTTATCAATAGGTAAAAGAAGATGCTAATTAACTAAGCAAATTAAAGGGGAAATAAAAAGAGGTTTACAAGTTTGGTGAGAGAATGGGAGATTAGGGGTTGATTGGTTTCTCCCCTATCACTAGGTGATAACAGTTATTATTTGACAACAATCCCAAAAAAAACACTTTATACCATTTTGTATCATTAGAAATCGCTCAAAATCAAAAACCATTTTCCACTAACATTTTCGGTTACGGGT
The DNA here is from genome assembly GCA_900406495.1 of Sisymbrium altissimum. NCBI lineage: Eukaryota > Viridiplantae > Streptophyta > Magnoliopsida > Brassicales > Brassicaceae > Sisymbrium > Sisymbrium altissimum. The sequence continues at coordinate 27,279 of OVBI01001249.1, read as the reverse complement.
AAATAATAAAAAAATTGTTTAAAAATAATAAAAATTAATTTAAAATATATATAAAATATAGATAAAATAAATCAGTTAATAAAAAATTTAGTAAATTTAAAATTTAAAATTTAACTATTAAAATTCTAAAATATATAAATAAATTTGACACTTTCTAATTAATATTCACTAACAATTTATCATAATTATAAAATCTTTAAAATGGAATTTCTTTAGATAATTTTTTTTTCAACTAATATTATATATATATTAAACTAAAGATTTAAAAATTTACCATCATTTTTTTAATTAAAAAATTTCTTAATTGAAATAACTTTCATCTGAATTATAAAAAAATATCACATAACTTTTTTTATTAAATATGTTGAATTACTTATTTTATATTTTATTATAACAATATAAAATTTTTGATGTTTAATATAATTTTATAATATGTTTATTTTGTTAATTTATTATTTATCTGTTATTGTATTTGCTGTTCAACCAATCATAAATATCCCGCAAATACAACTGTTTTTAACTAGTGAATCAGTCATATAAATTGCTTAATAATGATTAAAATCATAATCGCATGGTTTCGTAAACTCCCACAATCGGAACCATTTGAGTGAAACCAATTAAACCCTTTCATAGATGCAAGTGCAACAAAAAATTAGAAAACGTTTGGACTCGTTGTGTCTTTAGTCAACCTAGTAAAGAGTGCGATGTGCTTAGAAACAAGTGTGCTTGGCACAAATAGCACTTTTTTTTTTCCAACACGTTTTGATTTCATGATGATGATCTTGACAATGCGGTCCATATCTATTTAGCTAACTCTTTTAGGGTTTGGTGCAGTCATAAAAAGTCAAAGAAATTTTGTATTCACAAGTCACCGTCGATCTTGATTTTTAATAGAAAAAAAGCCACCGTAAATCTCGTGTTAAAAAAAATGTCATCGTCAATCCGTAGAAACAAAAAGATATAGATTGTATAATAGCTAGTAAAACATAGAAACAAGGGACAGAGATGCTGAGAGTAGCGGTCATGCAAAATCCACCGTTTCTAGGAAACGAGAGAGGACAATTCAAGGCAACTCAAAAATTTGAAAATATCTTAAACATCTATAATATTTCTAAAATCTTAATTTGTGTGAGGAGAATGTGTTTTTCCTTTTTTTGTGCAAAAGAAAATGTCTAATAAGAATAAAAAAGTAACGAAACATATTAAACAAAATCATAAATAAATTAAATTATGGTTTTGAGAGAGGACAATTCAAGGCAACTCAGAATTTTGAGAATGTGTTTATAATTTAAATATTTTGAAAACTTTAATCTGTTCGAAAAGAATGTTTTTTTATGCCAAATAAATTGTGTAAAAACAATAAAAAATAACACAAAACCATAATTAAATAAATTTATTTCAAGATCAGGTGATTTTTATTGACTTTCAAAATCATGAAGCCAATAACCCTTCACTTTTTTTTGAGCTAAGAAAATATTTCAAAACTTTTTAGTCACTAATCCTGAAAGAGACTGTTTTAACTAGTGTAACTTCTCGGATATATGGGGAAAAGAAAGTTTAATACTAAAAGACACACGACTATCTTTACACCCTTATGTGTCTAAAAATAATATTCCCATTTGTTGCTTTTCTGTTTTGAAAAGAATAAGAAATGTAAACTAAGATGTGTCACGGACGTGTCAGTATAAATCCCATGTGTCAAAAAGTTAGTCGTGATTCGTAAATTATACTGTGTCATTCAACAACTTTTACCAGCATGTCACACTCCTTGCTGAGGTCTGTGGAGGACGGAAACGAGTCCATACTCTCATAACCATTTGTTGCCCCTATAAAAGAGTCCCAACTATCTCTGGTTCCCTATCAAACTCACATTAATCTTTTGTCTTTTGCATTTCCTCTTCGGATCTTGATCTTGTATTTCATTTGTCAATTATCCAAAGTCAAACTATGATTTCTGTCAATGAAACAAACATGGGAGGCAAAATCGCTATCAAAGCTCAAGCTGTGTTTGTAGAAAATGGTGACAACGATGATGACGTTATCTATGATTATGCTCCAGCAGCCTGATCAAATGGATCATATCTTTTGTTAGATTAAAGTGTAGTAATCGGGTTATCCATATATGTACAATGATTTTGTACTCCTTATATTAATGAGTTTATGCCCTTGGACTTCTTTTATGTTTGTCCCTCTTTATTTCGACTTTACAATTTCACTATATACCGTCATATATATTTTTTTCTTTCAACCTCAATTTATTTCACATAAAAAAATAAAACTTAACTCACATTAGACAATGGACTAAAATATATCAAACGTTCATGTAGTAGAACACATAAGATCTTTAAATAATTTCAAACTGTCATTGTGATTAATGATCCTATCCTTGGTCAGTTTGTTGGATGGGTATCCCGGAAAATCAATCAGAGAATTTGGGTAGTTACTTTCGTTGTGAAGACAATTTCTGACGTCGTTACTATTTCCAGCAGTACCTTACAAGAAGCTTTGTTGTCGTTGTTCTTTGTTTGTGCTCAATATCAATTAGGTAGACAATGGTTTAGTTCCATGTTAAATATGTCAGTGATTGGTATAAGGCTTTGTTTTGAATATTTTATTTTATTTTAAAATTAGTATTATTTTTTATTATTATCACAAAAATCCTATTATTCCTTTTATATATTAGCTTTAAATCTTTTCAAATCTTGGCACCGCATTGCAAATATGATCATACTTGCTGATCATATATGCAAAGAACAAATTCAGAGAGTGAATAAATCTTTCTGATAGTTAGTGAAAAAGAAGTATGGCAAATCAAGAAAATCGAAAACATAGGTTTTTAACTTTAGTTTTCCAATTCTTTTTAAGATTATAAACATACACGTTCAAGCTTATAAATATAAGAGTCACGCTTTTGTAATTCTCCACTTTTGATTTAACTAATAAAACTTATAGATACCTTTCAACTCTTGATCCATTTCTTGACATTCTTTGAAAATTCAACGTTACATTTGTTTATCGAGACTTTCGCCTCATCAGTTATGTTTTACTGGTTCATAGGTTTATTCTTTTGAACTAGCACAACTTCAAATCACAGAAAACCGGTTCTAAATTTCCTAACTAGATATATCATGATCTCTATTTGAAATACATTAGTAACCATCCGATAAACTTTGTCGTTATTGGTCAAACACTAAAAAGCATGTTATAGTTTCTCAAACAACAAGATAAATTTTTTTATTACGTAATTATATTTTCAACTATTTTTTATACTATTAAACAATTATTTAAGTGACAACTGTATTGTTTCGGTTTGTCATAAGTATCTCAAATGTTCTTAAACAAAAACACTCTTTTTTACCTTTTTATTATTTTTCTTTCATTTAATTATTATATATTTTCTATAAAGGTGAATGGAGATGTTCTAATATACAGTCATGTGTTCTGAGTCCAATCATTAATCAATAGCATTGAACAAAAGAAAAAAATACATACTCTAGTAATGACATAGATTAAATAATTACAAATAACTATATAATAAAATCAACAAGAGTCCAAACCTAACATGCATGAGCCCCCAAACAATAGTTACAAGAAGTTTACTCTCAGTCTATGCGCATAGAACAATTTAACGAAAATATATTATTGAAAAAGCAAATCAAAGATCGAGAAACCAAACCCAGTGTGGTGTAGCTATGACGGTGTCTAGGCAGCTCCTCGACGGCTTCTCATCCTCCGGAGCCTCTCCGAAAACGGATTCTCTGTTTTTTTTTTTATGTTTCAGGCACCTTTCCAAACTCATCCTTCATTCTCCATATTATTCACCTTATTACCTGCCCTGAAATGAGGCTCTTTAGTGCTTTTGAGCTTTAAAAAATGATCCTAAGGTGTTGGGGTCAAGCTCTTTAATTTATACAGAAAAAGAATTTCCATGCTTGGCTATGCCAAAATTGTTGTTTATACTGCCGTTACAATAATATATTGCTTCTGGTTTCTAAATACATGAGTGGCTTCCCATGAGTATAATTTCAAATTGTGAATTTTCTCACAATATGCGTTAAACCAATAGGTTTAAAATTTAAATTCATTTTGTTTGATTGAAATTTTGAATATTGCGTGAATGAATAGATTACAAAACACAAGATCTGTGAGAAACAATATATCTAAAAGTACGATTTTATTTAGTTAAATGAGCGTTAGATTAACTTGAGAGAAACATAAGATACCACATTAACTTAAAATGAACATAAAATTAAATTCCAAAAGGAGGAGACAAAAAAGTGACTATGGTAAGGAAGAGATGATTTTGTACACTATGGAAACCACGTTTCTCCATCTAAGAAGACTCGCCACACTATCTAGTACCTACGTGGCCAAGCTAGATATCTAAATTACGCAATCATCTCTCTTTTTCACTCCTAAATTACATTTCAATTAGGAGAGGAATCATGCAGCAGGAGCATAATCGTAGCCACTGTCATCGTCATCTCCACCATTCTCAACATATGCTCCCAGAGAACTGTCCACCATATCTTCAACACACGCTACAGAGGCACAGTTAAAATTCACGATAACTAAGTTTGCGGCGAAAGGCATAATTGATTTGATTTTTTTTTGGTTATGAAAGTATACAGATGAGAGCAATGAAGAGGCCTAAACAAAGAGCCACCCGAAGTGTGATGAGATTTTAATGTTGATGTGAGTTTGGTAGAGGAATAAGAGAGACTAACGAGGCTTTTTATAGAGCGAAATAAAAGGTAGAGAGAGTGGTGAGCGCATTCTGTGGTCAGGACTGCCTTGGTAGGGTTTGTGATTTGCTCATGTAGTTATGTGTTTGACACAATAGATTTTACCTTTTTCCTCACACGTAGGATTTTCTTATGACACATCAGACGTTATGTTAAGTCATTGGTCCATCCATATTCGTTTCTACTGTTACATGTACGCATTGTCCTTTTTTCACTAATATTCTTCCCCAAGGACAAAAATTAAATAAGATGAGTTTTGGAGCTTTTTATGTAAGAAATACATTTTCATCACTATTTTCCTGTTCCTTTTGCTTTAGGTGACTAAAATTTTCGTTTGATGTGTATTATGAGTTAGAAGGCATTCTTAGTTGCAAGATTGCGTTGAGACAGCTATGTTTTATAATATCAAATCATTTCTATCTTGTATATATGAAAAGAGAAAATACATTTATATTGGTTTATAATCTTCCATGGTATTTTATAATGAAGGAGCCAATTACGACATTTATGTTGGCATCAGGTATAAAAAGGACAGGTTTACTAAGCGGCAAACCTAGCCCAGAGGTGAGGCAAAATTTATTGAAATGGGACCTGATGCAAAGAGAGGTAAAATAATGAAGTCAGAACTTAAGGAGAGAAAGAGTTAACCTCAGAAAAGTTTGAAGTAAGAAATTAGTTCAATCGGTAACTTGCGGAATGGAAAATTGTGTTTAAAAACAAAATTTCGTAAATATTTTACCAATCAAAGAAATCTACTGAATAAAAGATAAAACACAAAAGACTTACATTTTTGAAAAAAAAAAAGTGAGGGTTAGATAGATTCTTTGGAGAATAAACATTTTTACATCCTTTGACTATAAGCTAATACTCCCTCGGTTTTTGTTTAATTGACGTTTTAAAATTTTCACACATATTAAAAAAAATTCATAATATCTATTATAAACTTAATTTATTATTATTTATTACTTTTAAATTTGTATCATTCGTCAAACAATTTCAACCATTATATTTAGACTTTTGAGCTTCTCTTGACCAAGGATAGAAAAAGTCATTTTATAGTACTAACTACCTAAAATTACGAGAACGACAACTATTTTAATACATAGAAAAAATGCTAAAACGACATTTATATCAAAAAGAAGGAGTAATATTTTAGTTTGAAATAAATATTGATAATTTTTAACATTATATTTATATAGTTTCCGTCAATTTCTTATAAATATCAAAATTATATTTATAGTTTAATTTCAAAATATCATTAGATTTTCATGTACTATAAATATATTTTAAAATAAATTAACAATAACTACCATAAAAATAAAAATAAAAGAATTTTTATTCTGTTTTTTTTTCTAATAATTATTTGTAGATTTTATAATATATTCATAAAATAAATTAATATTCCACCATTTCAAAAATAAATCTAATAATACAAAAATTTCATTCTACATACAAATAGAAGAAAAAGAACACTAAATGAAGTCAAAATCAGTTACTGGATATTAATTAGGTGAAGAAATATAAAGTATATTCGCGTAGTTTGATGTTGTAACTTCTTGCAGCGGTCTCCTTTTATCTTGAGGCTGGAGTAACAAGGATATCTACTTTCGGACATGGCTAAACTACAATATATCGAAATGTTGAAGTCTTTTGTTGCATACGGCAACTTGTTTTCTGAAGTCATATCCGGACACGTTGAGGCGGATTTGGCTGTCCTTTGGAGAGAGATTAACGACTTACCAGTCCTCAGTTTTGACCTTCAGTGTTTTCTGTCATATCTCGAGGATTCGCCATCGTTTCCTACTTCTCTTTTGGATTCTTTCCCAGCTGTGAACACTTCTTGTGATCAGCTGTGATTTTACGTGTTTTAGTCCTTTCTTCTTTTTGTAGTGCAATCGAACTTCGTTAGTGTTGTTAGTACTAAGGAAAGAGGCGGTCGCGGGTTCCTTTGGACCATATCTTCTGGTAAGAGCAGGAAGCACACAGGAGAATGTGATAGCAGTATATGATGAGTATTCGCTTAAGGAAGCGGGAGCCGGAGTTTTGTCTGGGGTGCTCATAAAGACAAAGTTACTCGGCTTCAAGTCAACCAGCCAGCTACTGAAGCTGGGGTCAGAATTATTTATACGTGAATAGGCTCACATAACGGGGAGCGTCCTGCTTCTTTTTTTCTTTTTGTATGTAAGCCCATAAGGATATTAAACGGGTTTGAAGTTTATAATAAGACTTCATGTTTATTTGATAAAGTGTAACATCCCGATTTCTAGTATATATAGAAACTTATGCGGAGAGGTTAAAATAATTGATTTGGCTACCTATGTCACCACAGTACACTTACCTTTTCGGTTGTACATCTAGAGAGAACTCCAGAGTTAAGCATACTTGAGTTGGAGTAGTCAAAGGATGGGTGACTTATCGGGAAGTCATTCACGGTATCGTATAAATGTGGCTAAAACACGGAGAACGGTCATGTGGTGATTGCAGGGATAATATATTATGACTTTCAAATCTCCCGGTTAACGCACCAACTGTCGGACAGGGATAAGACCTCCCATGGGCCTAGTGAGAGGACATGGGGATCCACTGATAGGGGCGGTCTGGCCATTATATAATTTTTTTTTGGAATTCCAGTTTTTGGGCGTCGAGTTTACAAAGTCCGAAAAAACAAGATTTTCTTTGTTGGTATGTATGCGAGAGTAGGTTGATCAGACCTCTTACCTTTTTAGAAGATGTAACTGTGATAGTATAAATCTCGGATTCTTTGTGTGAGGTTAGAGCTCGGTTATGAAGTATTTTGACCAATTAGTTCGAGTTAGAGCTGGTCGGTCAGGGAATAATTTATTCGAGGATGGGCTTGGCTTAGGAGTAATGCCACCGGTCAATTCTTTAAAACTCATTGGTGTGAGAACTACTTTCGGCTTTGAAGTGATGCAGCCTGTTAACTCCTCAAGTTGGTTGGTGAATCAGACTGTTTAAAATACTTAATATGTTGTTGGTTGTTTTGGTTGTTGTTCTGGTTTATGTTTAGCCTGATGACAGCTCTTGGTCTTTCGATTTTTCTGATTCTGCTCATTTCCTCTCGGTCTTAGTATTCCTGTAGTAGTGTGCATGGATCCCTATTTTCTATATGTTATCCATCTCTCCGCCTTTCACCTCTTTAGGACCGGTGAATGTTCATCTTGGTGTAAGTTTTTTGGCTTGGCTTTAATTTTAGCTCTACTAATTGATTTGGTTTTGGTTTGCTTGTCTCTAGGGTTTGTAGCATCTTCTTATGTGTGGAAGTTTCTTTCTCTTTATCTCTACTTAAATTGATAGTTGGTATTGCAGATTGCAATTATGCAGGTTTCGGATCTTCTGTGGTTAGACACTATTTGTCTTCTCCTACCTCATCGCATTTATTTCTGAGCTTGATGGCGAGCTTCTGGAAATGTACATTGAGTAACTTTATCTGGGTATCTTTTTATTGGGTGAGTTGCAGGAGTTATTTCTATTTGATTTTTTGCTTTTCAGGTTGTGCCTCCTGCCTCCTCTCAGGTTTTTGGGTTAGGAGGAGACTTCTCGTTTCCTTAAGGTTTTCCTTGTTTCATGTTTGATATTGTTCTTTCTTCTTGGTTTAATTGTGTTTTCCTTTGCCACGTTTCGGTGATTGCTTTTGAGCTGTGATTTGTTGGTTTTGTTGGTTTTGTAATTTTCTTGGATTTTGTTGCATTTTTTCGGTTTGCCATGGTTGTCTCAGCTAAGTTGGTCCTTTTTATTTGAAGGATATTGGTTTTTCCCATTTTTGTCATTAGCAGCCATTGTTAGTATGAGTAAGTGTGGTTCCCATTAAAATCCGGTTAATAAAAAAAATATAAAAAATAATTAAAAGATAAATAGTCGAATATATGTACACCGTTAAAATTAAAAAACAAAATTATTATATTATATTTTTACATAATAACTAAGGTTATAGAAATATAATACATGAAAAATATATTTGTTATTTTTAATTTCAGAAAAAAATTGCAAATAATTTTATTTTTTAATTTTGCTACGAGAAAAGATAAATTGAATATATATATATATATATATATATATATTATTTGATGTCACTTTTTCAAAATTTGATTAGTCTCCTTTGAAGGTTTATGCCATCTTTGGATGAAGAAATACTCTCCCCAACATGTATGTTACTAATGGACCTAAATTATACTCAAAAATTATTTCAAAAGTACATGATTGACACATACTTATATATTTGTTCACAATGCAATTAATTCTCGATATGGGATATTTGATATACCACTTTCACGCTTAAAGTTGAACATCTGAAATGTGAAGTTTGTAGGATTGGACATCCACGGATGGAGATTGAAATATTTGAGCTCTGATACCATATTAATAATGAACCTAAATCATACCCAAAATTAGTTCAAAAGTGATCGAGTATTTATATATTAATTCACAATCCAATCAACTCTTAATGTAAGATATTTAATAATATACAAAACGATCAAGTTTTATCTAGGACTCAGGGTCTTAAAATATGATTTCTTGCTGCAAAGTTTACGATTCAATGGTCATCTATAATAAAGCTTCGGGTGGATACATTGCTTGAAAAAATCAATCAATTTCTGTTAAACTATATATTTCAAGATACAGTATATGCAATCTGGTGGGAAAAGAACGGGAGTCGGGAGACATCGTGATGAGCCTCCAATCAAGGCAGCTCTAATGATTCTGAACATCGACAGATATGTGCGAAGAAATAGGATTCTCTCTTCAGAAAATAAGGGAAGCTGAATATGAGGAACGGTGGCATGGTTTGATAGGGGTGGGCAAAATATCCGTTAAAATCGATCAGATTTGTAATCCGCTTCGATTCGATCCGAAAAATCCAAATATTCATAGCTTTATGAAGTAAAGCAAATAGTAAAATTTAATATTCGTTAAATACGAAGCAAATCACTAGTACTAAAATTTTAAGAAACGAATATCCGATCCGCTCCGAAATATGTATATATATAATATATATATATATATACTATGTAATTATTATATTTTTATGCAAATTTTTATCCACTACATTAATTATTTAGTTATTAAAGTTTTTCTAAACATAAATTTTATTTTTATAATAAAATAATATTATTTATATTAAATTTGAATTATTTTCTAATTTTTAATTTTTTTTGAATCTTTTATTAGTTTTTACGGATCGGATCGGATATCCGAACAAAAATACAAATTTTGTCGAATATCCAGACACCAGATATCCGAGATCAGACGGATCGGATCGAATAAAAAATATGCTGATTCGGACAGAATGGATCAGATGACGAATACCTTCCAAATACCGAATATTTGCTTCGTGTCCAGCCCTATGGTTTGATACTCGGATTTAGTTTTCAGTCGAGCATACTATTTATTTTGTTAGAAAGGGTGAAAGTGATATATATTTTTTTCAATAAATTTAAAATTCTTTCAAAAAAGAAATGGTGAGTGTTTTTATTGCACATTCTCTAACGTATCAATTTTGGCGAAAACGGAGTCATGCCAATGAGGCAATGAGGTTCTGAAGTTTATAAGGTCTTACGTGTAATCACATTGTTGGGATACAAACTAAGTCCCACATCGGAAGTTAAAAAGAACCAATATTAATATATAAATGATTATGGTCAATCCACTAATTGCCAATTGGTTTTTAATTGGAAATCCAGAATTAACCCAAAATTAACATGGTATCAGAGCTCAAGGTTCAGAACCTGGTAGACCTAGAGAAAAGTGGATATATACATACTTCTCGTTAACCCGAGTAATGGAGGCCCGTGAAGGGTTTTCCGAGTAATGGAGACCCGTGAGGAGTTTTCTAAGTAATGGGGGCCCGTGAGAGGTTTTCCGAGTAACAGGACCAATCCACTAATTGTCAATTGATTTTTAGTTGAAAACTCAGAATTAACCCAAAGTTAACACACATTTATGATTTGAGTTTTGTCTATTTCATTCAAATAGAAAACCATGCGAGTATGCGACAAAAAAAACAATGAAGAGTGATTGAGAGAATCATTTTTTAACGATATACAAAAAGTGTTCACTCGAAATTGGTCACCGTTTTCTATATATGCAGCGTGACCGTATTCAAATTCTTAATCACTCTTACTCGAGTTGCCTCCAATGCAAGATTCGCATAGAACGATTTTGGAGATAGAATGCATATTTTTTTCTCGGGTTAATGAATAAGAAANGGGGGGGGGGGGGGGGGGCAGTGGCAGTGGCGGAGCTACATGCATTGGAAAGGGTCAATTGACCCTTATGGATTTATATAAAAAACAAATTTACTTGTGTTTTAAGCAAAAATCTAGTGTAATACTATTAAATCTAAGCTTATTTAATTCTGGACCCTTATAAACAAAGTTAAAATCAAATTGACCTCTGTGAATAATGCGGCTGGCTCCGCCACTGGGGTGGGGGGGATGTGCGACTGAAGAAAGAATGAAAGATCGTTGGAATCTTTATACATATCTGCCAAAAGGGTTAACAAAAGCGTGAAATCAATTTGTCTTCAGTTCACCCTCAGGTCAACCTCATTAAAGAGTGTGATGTGCTTAGAAACAAGTGTGCTTACCACATTGCAAATTTATATTTCTCAAACACGTAGGATTTGCTTACGGCAAACTGGACGAATCATATCATGGCCCACTACTTGTAACGCAGCATCGTATCCAACATAATAAAACTAAAGAAATCGAAACCTTTCTTTCGAGTGCTTTTTTGGAATAAAACTTTCCATGCAAAGAGAAAAAGCAAAAAAATGTGTAGGGCAGCATACTCGACTTAATTATTTACAAAGTGTCAAGAAAATAGTGACGTTCTGTTACTAAATACTAATTAATATTAAAATAACCAAACGACTACTGATTATTCAAGAGTAAAACCGTGAAAGTTATAGTTGTACATATCATGAGAGGGAGGGATCAACTCATCCCTATAAAACATGTTTGTTTTGTTACTAATTTTGATTTTTTTTTTGAGAAAAGACATTTTGTTAAAATATTTTTACTAACCCCTATAAATCTAATCCAAACCCAAATCATATTTTACCAATTTAAAATATTTATTTGAACCCTTTGAATTTAACCCAAACCTACATTACCAATTTAGACCACAGAAAATGGACTTTATAATTAAAACAAAACCTCGTGACATATGTATCATATCCCTTATACAGATTCTAGCTAGCCATCATATACTAGAAAGTTTAAGGAATGGCTGATTCTTCAGAATTGTCTTCTTCCTTATGGATAAAGTAGTATATCTTATATTATTCAACGTTTTCAAAATATTATTGATTGTCTAACCAATTTTCTTATAAGAAAATTGGTAAGCCAATAACATATAGAAAAGTCATGACTACCTAATATATACGTGCAATAAAATTGAGTTAAACTATGAATTATGATTGTAATATTTTGACTACCAGCTACTCTAAAAATAAATAAAAGAGGTTTCTAAACTCAGCCAACAAATTTTTAAAATATATGCATATGATCCAATAAAAAAATTACAAATGGCTAAAATAACTCTATCTAAAATAAACACTTACACCATAATATTAGAAAAAGCAAAAAAATAAAACTCTAGATCTATTGGTGTTATTCGTTTCATCATCTAAATGTAACATATAGATGCAAAATTGTGTTCTGTTGGTAAATATAATACATAGTTAGTTGTTTGTGGCCAACGAATTATTTTATTGATGACAAAGACGAAAAAACATCCTGAAAGTCATAGGCTCGAACAACATTCATGTACCCTAGTGAATTGATAAGTATACGTACAAAACTTTGATCCTTATTTAGCGTCATCTATGCGATCTGGCCAGAACGCAATGCTCGCATTCATTATAACACCAACAGATCTTCGTCCTCAAATATTACCACCACAGACTCCTTTGTGCATAACCGCTGCACGAGCTTGCGTAATGCTAACTCTGTTCTTTCTTCGGAGATGTTGCACCGTGACGGCATAAGATCTTTAAACCGATCTCTCGCCTTCCTGGTTTCTCCCCCTCTACTCTCTGTTCTACGACTTACGTGTGTTTCACAGTGGTTCCTTGATCTAATATGATGGGCTTAAGAGTTGTTGATGTTATCATTTTAAAAGGTTCTTCTTGTATTATCGTACCAAATTAGCATGAAAAACCTATTGTTCATATGACACTTGTATGTTATATGTTAATAATTTTTTTTTTGAACATTGGATGTTAATAATTTGAGTCAAAGAGAACCTGTTAGTACAAAACATTATATGATTTAGTACATTTGACTCTTTGGACTTGTCCACATAGCACATTATTGTGGCCGTGTGGTCTACCACTCCCTCCGTATCTCATGCAATGGTAATAGGGTGATGTTAACATAGTTTTAAATGATTAAACCCAATATCCCGCAAGCGCACGGTAATACTTTATATTATATATCACACTCCTACACCCTCCGCATTGTGAAATCCAATTATAGCATTGAACACAACGAAAATGCATAATCGAACGACATACGTTAATTAACAAATAAAAATCATTAGAATAAAATCATCGAGGGATCCACCTAGTATCAACACCAAACCATACCAACATCTAACAAAAGGTTTATTCTCTGTTTATGCGCATAGAGAAATTTAACAAAAATGTAATTGAAAAAGAAGAAAAAAAAAATCAAGAAACCAAACCGGGAAATCTTGGTGTAATTATGGCATTGTCTAGGCGGCTCCTCAAAGGCTTCCCATTTTTGTTGAGGCTCTCTAAAGGTTATTCGGTCTTCGAGAGCTTCTAGCTTTCCAGTGGTGGATCCATGTCTATTTTTTATGGGAGCAAATTACATAGAAACAAACATATAATAAAGATATAAGACTTTGATTCCATTAAAATAGCACTAAGTAACAAATTTTCATGTGGGGCAACTGCCCCACTTACGTAACGTACATCCGCCATGTAGATTGCCAAAGAGTCTCTTGTTTTGTGGAGGTTTCCCGGCGGCTTCCAAAACTTCTCTTTCTCCCTATAAAATTTCTCTTAGTTAGGAGCCTCGAGATAAGGCTCTTTAGTTATTGGGTTCGATCTCTTTATACGGAAATGGAATTACCAAGCTTGGATGGGTAAAAATTGATGTAAGTACTGTATTTTAAAAAAAATCCATGTCCAGAACAAATACCCATATATATGCATCTGGCTCTGGTTTCTATACAAGCGTGGCTTCCCGTTAGTCTAAATTAGAGAATTGTAGAAAATTTCGCTACTAAATGAATGAACCAATTGCTTTAAACTTTAATTGGGCTCTCGTTGATTCAAAAATGAATAGTGCGTGAATGAATAAGTAAATAGTAAACCACAAAACATAAAATCTATGAAAAATATCGACACAAGTAAAAATTCAGAAAACTATCAATTAATTTAGTCAAATGAGCGCATTAAATTTTAAAAGTAGATTAGATAAACATTTTTGTAAGAGCATGTTAAATTATACTCATCTAAAACAACTGTTGTACATCCTTATTTCTTGGAGAGTCTGTAAAAGATTTTACATCAAATTAAATTAACTGCCAAGATTAAAAGACAAAAGGTGATTATGGTTTAGGAAGAGATGATTTTCTACATCTAAGAAAACATCTTTGTTTATCTAAGTAGACCCTACCACCCTATCTAATACCTACATGGCCTAGCTAGATATCTAAATTATCACATCTCTCTTTTTTCCACCTAAATTACAAATCATGCAGCAGGAGCATAATCGTAGCCACTGTCATCGTCATCACCATTATTCTCAACATATGCCCCTAGAGAACTTTCCACCAGATCTTTAGCATACACTGCGGAAGCACTGCCAAAACTCTTGATGGCCAAGTCTGCGACGAAAGACATAACTGATTGTGTTTTTTTTTTGTTTGTTGGTTATGAAAGTATAGAGATAAATACAATGAAGCCGCCTAAAGATAGAGCCAGAAGAAGTGTGATGAGGTTTTTTTAAAGTTGATGTGAGTTTCGTGAAGAAATAAGAGAGACAAACGAGGCATTTTTTATACATGGATATAAAAGGTAACACAAGTGCTGAACGCACTCTTTGTTCAGGACCGTCTCGGTGGGGTTTACGATTTGCTCATGGAGTTATGTGTTTGGCACGATAGATTTTACCTTTTTCCTCACACGTAGGATTTTCTTATGACACATCAGATGTTAATTTAAGTTTTCTGTCCATCCATATTGCTTTATGGTATGACATGTAAAGCATTATCCTTTTTCACTAATATTCTTCCCGGCCCAAGCAAAGCTAAAATAAAGAAGAAAGAAATTAGTTTTGGAGCTTCAACATAAAGTGGTTAGTTAATGTCATCCGGTCACCGCTAATTCTAATTTTGGGAAATGATCTCTCGTCATGATTACTCAGTTTGTCTCATCCAATAGATGAATAAATTTCTCCTCGAAAACTCAAGAAGAAACAAAGGTTTTCTAGCACATTCTCTGAGGGAATTTTGTAATCGAGTCGTGCCAATGAGATAATGATCCTGATAAAGGTCTGAGGTGTATATGCATCGAACTCTTTTCATTTCATTCAAACATGAAACCATGCGAAACAAAAGAAAAGATATTGAGAGAAGAAATTTTCAATGACCAAAGAGTGCTAAATCAATACGCGACACAAATTAAAGGCTGGAACCACAAAGCCTTTAAAAAGAATACAAAACAATGCATGGTGTGTGCATATAATCTTATCGAATAATCTACAAATATATAGCACTCATCATGCTGCTTGAGAATAATCATAGATATCATCCGGGCAGGACCGGTCAGTAGTGTTTTGGCGCCTAAAGCCTAAAAGAAATTTTGTTTAGCCCATTCCTTTAACAAAATTTAAAATCAAAGATTTGCTTTAGTTGAAAATTGAACTCCTCAAACCTAAACCAAAATAACATTACTTAACCACTATACTACAAGCAATTTTTATTATATAGCGCCCCTTTATGATATAATTTTGGTGCCTAAAGCTCTAGCTTCACCAACTTTAGGTCAGGGCCGGTACTGGTCCTGGGCATCTTGGTCACTGTTCTGTACATGTTCAGTTTGATCGTATTCAACAAATGTTTTTATCACTATAAGTCGTATTGCCTCCAACGCAAGATTCACAACGGTGGTCATATATGCCGATAATAAATTAGAAGACAGAATGCATCTTTCTTTCTAGGTTTAATGAATACGAAAATATGTTAAATTAGGTAAATTGGAAACAACTGGGGGTTATTTACGTTTTATGAGAGAATGAAATATCGTTGGGATCTTTATACTTGCAAAAAAAAAAGTTAACAATATGAATTATATATATATTAGACCATCAGCTTTACCAAAAAAAAAAAAAAAAAAAATCTATATTAGTCTTATTAGACCATCATCATTACCTAGTTTTCCGATGTGGCTCGTGGGTTGATATCCCAACACTTTTAATGACTAGGCTTTCATAAATGGAAATAAAGGGTAACGGAAGTGGTGAACGCATTCTGTGGTCAGGACGATCAGTAAGGTTTGTGATTTGCTCAATATTGAGTAGTGTGTTTGGCAAATTGGCAGAATAGATTTTACTTTATTCCCCACACGTAGGATTTTTGTATGACACATCAGACGATATGATAGGTTTACTCATTGGTCTATCCATATTGCATTATACAATCACATGTAAAACAATATTTATTTTTCCACTAATGTTCTTCCCCAAACACAGCACCAAAAAAAAAAGAAAAAAAAAATGTTCTCGAGTCTAATTTGGATTCCAGATTTTTCTAGTTAATTCAACTATAATAGTATGGTTTTAAAGTAGGGTGAGTTAAGTGGATAGGAATGGTTGACCATTTATTTAAGATATAAGGAACCAATAATATGAAATTGGGAAAACAATAGAGAAAAACAAATTATACCATATTTGTTTATATTTTTTGAGCTAATTAGAAAATTTGTCTTTGCCAGAAATACTATTTATCACAATGATAATTCAAATTGAAAAGTATTTGATTACTTTTGTGGTCATTTATATTTTGCAGTTGTTAAATTTATCTATTATACATAGATTCTAAAATGATATTTTAAAGCTAAAATCTCATTATAAAAAAAAAGATATTTAGCTGACTATCATTTGACCGAATAAATATGCATAACTAAAATCATTTACAAATTATGTGAAATTGATTCTTTAGAACCATTATATCCTTTATTATTAGAATAATCCGTTTTTGAAATTTTACTGTTAATATGGCTTTTGTGCAAGAATTTTTTTTGTAACCCACAGGTGTAGCTACCTATCTAGAACTCTACCAGTATTTTCTCATTCTTCATCTGTCAATTTTTTTTTTTTTTTACGAATAACACCGATTGTAATAATTTCTAGAAGTTTTGATAATCAAACTTATTTTTGCATCAAATTATTTGGTATTAACATGAACTAATACGAAAATTTTGGTTTATTGATATTCAATAACGAGTATTACTGGCAGTATTACCAGCATTATTGCCAATATTACCCTTGGTTTCACACTTCTCCATATTAAACGCAATCTCAATCTAGAAACGCATAGCTTCTTGTTGTGTTACATTCTCACAGTCAATTCCATATACTTTTATTTAATTCTGGCAGTGATAGAATTTGTAAATTTGAAAAAGGATTGTTTTAACTTTTCCATTATGAATAGATGCTATTAAACAGTATCATTCCTTCCTATTGAAATAAGCAATTAACATATATTACAATTTCTCTTTAAAGTATAAGTTGTTGTCATGTGCAGTTTAATATAGAAAATTAAGAAAATACTGTGTTACGTATTTGTATGTATGTACACTATTTACTCTATTTTAGGTCCCTTCTAGTAATTAATATTTTTTTTCTTTATTTGCTAATTATCTCCTGTTATAATATTTTATATCGTTTCTTTTCTAAATGTCTCCCAGTCATTGTTGGTTTGAAATCTAATTCAAATTGAAGAGTATTTGATTACTTTTGTGGTCATTTATATTTTGCAGTTGTTAAATTTATCTATTATACATAGATTCTAAAATGATATTTTAAAGCTAAAATCTCATAATAAAAAAAAAAGATATTTAGCTGACTATCATTTGACCGAATAAATATGCATAACTAAAATTATTTACAAATTATGTGAAATTGATGCTTTCGAACCATTATATCCTTTATTACTATAATAGTCGGTTTTTGAAATTTTACTGTTAATATGGCTTTTGTACAAGAATTTTTTTTGTAACCCACAGGTGTAGCTACCTATCTAGAACTCTATCAGTATTTTCTCATTCTTCATCTGTCAATTTTTTTTTTTTTTACGAATAACACCCATTGTAATAATTTCTAGAAGTTTTGATAATCAAAGTTATTTTTGCATCAAATTATTTGGTATTAACATGAAGTAATACAAAAATTTTGGTTTATTGATATTCAATAACTAGTATTACTGGCAGTATTATCAGCATTATTGCCAATATTACCCTTGGTTTCGCACCTCTCCATATTAAACGCAATCTAAATCTAGAAACACATAGCTTCTTGTTGTGTTACATTCTCACAGTCAATTCCATATACTTTTATTTATTAGCAAAAGTTAATTATTATAACATATGTCAACATCCAAAATCATCAAATTACTATTTGTCACGATTTTGTTAATTACTAACTTTGAGGATCAAACTTTATTAATAAGTATTAATAAGAAGATTACATATGGAATCCAACCTCTTCGTTATATATCTATAAAGATAATACTTAATTTAACTATCAATTTTGGATGTGTTCAATTACTAGATATGCATAATATGTGTACCATGTTCGGGAATTCGCTAGACGATAGTCGGGCGGTGGGTCTGGGGCTAACGATTTATCTAATCATCGGAGATTACTCGCGGATTAATCGGAGAGGAATTTTAGGACTTCTATTTATTTATATTGTTTATATAATATCGTTTGTAATATAATACATAAAATATCATTATAGTGTAGTGGTTGGAGTTGTTTTAAATGTGTACCAGGTCATGGGATCGAGTATCTTTCCTCTCAACTAGACATTTTTTTTCCTTTACTGAATGCGTAAAGACGAAATTACCCTCATCTTCAACCTCTAGAAAAATGATTTCTGCAACCCTAGATCTGAAGTTTCTCTTATTTGAACGCATTTTCATCGATTATTCTTGTTTAATCTATTATTTATAGCAAAATATGATAAATTTATTAAATAGGTTTTGATTTCTAAATGAAAATTAAAAAAAAAATTGAATTTTTTTAGGAATCCGATTTTTTGACCGAATTGAATGTAATCGTGGCGGCTCCTTGCCACATAGTGCCTACTCGCCGATTAATCGGCCGCCTAACCCGCGTTTTGGAACAGAGTATATGTATGATATTTATGTTTATTTTAAATTATTTTTAAAATTGTTCATACTCTAAGACACTTTTACTCCAATAACTAGCATAATGAGACACTTTGTACTTATGACACACTTTACATTATATTTGGCTAAAATCTGGATGGATTTACTATTTTCTGGTTAGATTTAAGAGATATAAAATTCACTTTCTTTTTTCTTCTTCTTGCACACATAGATCATAACAAGTATTTTCCATTATTTATCTGTTTCTTCTTACCCATTCGCTTCGTCGATCAATCATAATTTCTAATTTGAGAAATTGGTTTTGTTTTCATTTAACCCTCCACATTCTAAAAACTTTCGATAGTTACGAACATGACAGTTGGGATAGATCTCAGATTCACAAAACCTTTGAATCAAACTCTCAAATTCTTCTTATCTTCTTCAATTAATTATGTTTATATTTATTTTCCATCTTTCAAAACTTCATCGAATACTAAACAGTATCTGGGTTTTTTTTTATTAGGGTTAAGACTTGGTTGTGGGATCTGCCATGTATAATAACATTGCAAGTTTTTCTCTCATAAATCTTGGTCTTTTACTTCTAATTGATTCTGTTTTACAAGTTATATGGTGTGTTTTTTTATGGTCAAAACAGATAAGGTATTTGTAGTCTTCTCTTATTAATGTTAACCTATAAGCACTATATTACAGTCTGTATTTCTGGGAAACTTCTTTAAGATCTTTGAGTTTGATTTTTGTAGACAAGTTAACATGGATAACATATGGTGTATATGTTATAATGGACAAAGTGTTGTAGTTAATGTATATGGTAAATATGTTATCATGGACATAATGTTATGATTAATTTTTAATGGATATAGTATTGTAGATTTGTTAACATTAACTAGTTAATGTAAACGCTATTTCCGTTAATAGAAGAACTTCTGTTCTTGTAAATATCAGTTGTTTTAATTTTGACCCAATATTCAAACAGAAAAAGAATGTATTTATATTATTTTTATTCACTTAACATCCATAATAAATCTTCATAAATCAACAATACCATTTCTAACACTACAAATATTTCTTGTCCATAAATCCGTCCATCACATTGCGAACATGGGGTCATGATACTTTGTACACGTCTTCGAACACCACAACCATCATCACCAAGATCAAACTAATCATACTTGGTAAACACCTGATTGCTTCTTCTCATTTTCACAACATAATCACCATCATCAAACCTCAACTTTGAACTCAGTTCCTTATTTTCTTGTTTAATTCTTTTTCATGAGAGACACTTTCATAATTTTTCTAATAGATATCTTACATACCCGAAGAAATAACATTCATGGCTGCAATATATAATTCTTAATTCTATTTGATATCATGAAAATTGAGCTGAGAAATTGTATAAGTTACGCACCATACAACTTACAGTCCATTGATGCAGTATCCACAAGAAATTATCCATTACAAAAATGACCACATAACTTTGTCCATGGATACATTATTTATTAGAAATTGTCCATATAAACATGTCCATTAAGTTGATTCCCTTAAACCTATCTTTCCTATTCTTATTCTTCCTTAGATAGCAGTAGCAACTAATCCAATCTCTTCATAGAGAAATTGCATAGCCAGCTAAAACTTCTTTGACCAAGCAATAACGTGAAACAACAAACAATGGTCTCTTATCCATATTGAATTTAACCGAATTAAATAGTGCGAGAGCTCTCAAAATATCCAATTGAAACCTAAGAAAAACCTTAGAGATTTCACGGTTTCCGAAATGAGAAACCAACAATTTATTTCATGGCAAAGGTTGGACAAGATGAAATCGTGCTGATTGAGAGTTGAACCGATGACGTCAATGATCCGATTAAAGTTTTAAGTCTGGGAAGTAAATTATAGCGAGGATTGATGATTATTGGCTTATGTGAATGATCACATCGTGGAATTAACTGAAAAAATAGAAGAAGAATATAAAAAAAAAGAATATGATTTGCTTAGAGAAATCTCATTTGAGAAGAGAAGCAACACTAAAGGTTAATATTGTATTCATACAAACCAACAACAAATCAAAACTAGAAGAAAAGAAAAAAAAAAGGAAAACTAAGAGATTTTGAGAATTATGTTGATTAATTTGGTTTAATTGAAGGATAAAAGAGATTTTACACATTCAAAAAGTATGTGTCAAGTAAAAAGTGTCTTAATGTGTGATTATTTTGTACAGAAGTGTTTTGAGATGTAAATAACTTTTTATTTTAATTTTGATGAAATTCATGATTTTAATAGGAATTGTTTTTAATTTCGTGCAGATTAGAATTATATTTTGTGGTTTTGTGCCAAAACATAAAATCTAATTTTACAACAAAAAAGAAATAAAATATACAAAAATGATAAGTAGATATCTCCAAATAAAATAAGAACTTACAGAATGTGATATCCATACTTTTTTTTATCCTGAACATGAAATAATATATATATATATAATATATTATATGTTACTATACCTTAGTATTTGATATAAAATGGATCGTTTTTTGTTTGTAAAACTGTCTTAATTGATTAATGACATAACTCATAATTAACTATAGCTGTTGAGGGAAAGACCTTGATGAGCTTTAGCAAGAGAGCTTTCTTGAATGAGTTTAGCCATATGCTAAGACAATTTAAAATATAGTTGATTTGAAAACAATATATATTTTGGATTGAGAATAATTTATTTGTCCCAAGAGATAATAAATTATGGATAATAAGTGTTTTGTTGGACTTTACTTACCCAAAAATCAAAATTTCAGATTATTAATAATAAACTGTGTAATATACTAACAATTTTACATATATATATATATATATTTTTTAAAAAATCCTCTCAACTTGTAAGTTGAAACTCAACATGGTGCTCTCGCCACTTCTTTTCTAATTTTGTCTACATTAACACTGTTTCTAAGTAAAACTAAAAAAACTACTAAAAAAATTAATAATAATGAAAACAATAATATAAAAAAATAGAGTACATTTGAAGATCCAGGCGTGATTGATGTTTTTTTTATAAAGTACAAAAATGTCTACGTAATGTGGGTGTTGAATTTTTGCGTTTCCAAATCCGAGATTTGAGGGTTCAGCCAGGTCGACCACGTGGGAATCGAAAACGACAGCGTTTTTATCATTTCCGCCGAATAAAAAAATAAAAACATAACGGTGCTCTCTCATGGCTAAACGGCGAAGGTAGAGAGAAAGAAAGAAGAATTTCAATTAATTAAATAAAAATATTACAAAAAGAAAACAAATTAAATTAAAAAGAAAGGAAACGAGACAGAGAGAAGAAGAAAGAGACACCTTCCTTTGCGCGTTTTCTGTAACCTCTCTCCCTCTCTCTCTCCTCTCTCTCTCTTACGGCTGTGTGTTCATGGAATTTCTTCAAACCGCCGTGATCCGTAATATCCGATTGGTGGTAGCCGAACCATCATCATCATCACCATTTTAATCTCTGCAGAAAGAAACAATCTCAACCGTTAGATTAATCGCATCTTCTCTCCGTTAAACAAACAAAAAAATCGTAACGGTTTTTCTCTTTTCCCCCTCCCATTTTCTAATCTCTTCGCAAGATTGTGATCGTATCGATTCGTTTTCAGCTAATTGAGAATTTGTTCGTTTGTTCCGTCTCAAGATCATTAGTTTCCGCATAGATTTTTCTATTTTTTAATAGATTTTTAGTTTTTATTGATTCGTAACAGTAACGCATTGTGATCTTGAAGCGTTTTAAAATTGCGTTGAGGATCTAAATTTGATATCGGTAATAAATTAGATCGTTGTTGCGTGAGTTTGATCTTATGCAATGTGGATCGGTTAATTTTGTTTATAAGACAAACGAAGTATATAGTATATATATGGATCAATTCAGAGATTATATGAATGATTGTTGTTATTTAATTGATTTTTATTTTATTTGTAACAGGTTTTTTTTGTATGGGAGGATTGGTAGAGAAGTAGAGGAAGTTTTTGTTTGTTTGGTTGGTTATTAAGGAAATAATATACAATGTCAACTAAAGGAGAACATCATCATACAGTTCCACTTTCGGTTTTGTTAAAGCGTGAATCAGCTAATGAGAAGATTGATAATCCTGAGCTTGTTCACGGCCAGTTTAATCAGAGCAAGAAAGGAGAGGACTTTACTCTTGTTAAAACTGAGTGTCAGAGGGTCATGGGAGATGGTGTTACTACCTTCTCTGTTTTCGGGGTATAATGTCTTTCTTAACTCTTGGATCTATATTCATTACTTCAATGTGTGGGATAGTCTGAAATGTTTTTGTAACTGATTACAGAGTTATTTAAGGAATGACTAGACATGACTGCATCTACTTTTCATATTTGTGTGTAATGATTGGATTCTGTATTGATATGGCTAGTTAAAATATTTGCAGCTTTTTGATGGACACAATGGTTCTGCAGCAGCTATCTACACTAAGGAGAACCTTCTTAACAATGTGTTGGCTGCAATACCTTCTGATCTCAACAGAGATGAGTGGGTTGCGGCACTTCCTAGGGCTTTGGTAGCAGGGTTTGTCAAAACTGATAAAGATTTTCAAGAAAGAGGTAATTAACTCTTTTTTTTTAAATTGAATTATCAATGAAAAACCATGTGGTGTGGTTGAAGTCCCAAAGTGTGAACTATTTGGTGTCTTTTTATTCTTGTATGATATATGGTGAAGACTGTGTTTGAGGTTTTATTGTTTCCCTGTCTTGTCAGCAAGAACGTCTGGAACGACTGTAACTTTTGTCATAGTAGAAGGATGGGTGGTGAGTGTTGCATCTGTAGGTGACTCTCGTTGCATACTTGAGCCTGCTGAGGGTGGTGTTTATTATTTATCTGCTGATCATCGGCTCGAAATAAACGAAGAAGAGTAAGTCAGATTTGTTCCTTTTGTTGACACAGCCTATGATAATGTTATTGTATATAATGGGATTATAATATATTTGGCTTTTTTTTTAACAGGCGAGATCGTGTCACTGCAAGTGGTGGTGAAGTTGGTCGGTTGAATACTGGTGGTGGTACTGAGGTACTTCCTTAAATATTATACACTGTCAAGTAAATGATTGGTTTGTAGAATGTAACACATATGAAACTTCAGTGCGCTGTCAAAATCAAGGATTCTAATAACCAAATCTAATTTGTTTTAGATTGGTCCTTTGAGATGTTGGCCTGGTGGTCTCTGTCTCTCAAGATCCATTGGAGATCTGGATGTTGGCGAATACATTGTTCCAGTTCCTTATGTGAAGCAAGTCAAGGTTCGAAAACTCTTTAACTCTCTTCTGTTCTGTTCACGGCGCTAGCTGAAACTCTACAAAAATTGAGTTTATTCTGAAAGATGTATCTATTTGTTTTGGTTATGTAGTTGTCTTCAGCTGGTGGTCGACTTATCATCTCAAGTGATGGTGTATGGGATGCAATTAGTGCAGAAGAGGCTCTTGATTGTTGTCGGGGTCTGCCACCTGAAGCTTCGGCCGAGCATATTGTTAAAGTATAGTATCTGAGTTGCTTATATTTTTCGATATATATCTTTCTTTGCAGTACATTGATGTGTTTCTTATTGCTTCACACAGGAAGCTGTGGGGAAAAAGGGTATTCGTGATGATACAACATGTATCGTCGTTGATATATTACCATCAGAAAAACCGGCTGCTTCCGTGCCGCCTCCGAAAAAGCAAGGGAAAGGAATGTTAAAGTCAATGTTCAAAAGAAAAACTTCAGACTCCTCTTCTAATATTGAGAAAGAGTATGCAGAACCTGATGTAGTTGAAGAACTCTTTGAAGAAGGCTCTGCTATGCTTTCAGAGAGGTGTGATTCTCTTAATATAGTTGGTTATATAGAATAGATGCTTCATTTTGATATGTTAATTAATATTCATCATTTTGTGTTGTTTATTGCAGATTAGACACGAAGTACCCGCTTTGCAATATGTTTAAGCTGTTCATGTGTGCTGTATGTCAAGTAGAAGTGAAACCTGGAGAAGGTGTCTCGATCCATGCTGGATCAGCTAATTGCAGAAAGCTTCGTCCTTGGGATGGTCCATTCCTTTGCGCAAGTTGCCAAGAGAAGAAAGACGCAATGGAAGGGAAACGATCATCAGGAGGTACCTAGCTACTTACATTTCCTCCTTATATTTTGCAGTCAGACTAAGAGAGTTTGTGTGGTGGAAGCTAACAGTAATCTGTTTGGGAATGTCAATGTACAGATAGACATAGTAGTGAGAGCGACTAGCCAGAAATTCCACAACTTGCAATTTATTTGGTCAAGCAACTAACAAAAAAACAGTATTGTGAGTAATATGGAGCCGGTTCGAGGATCTTCTGGTTGTTAATTTTCACCCAGAGATAAATGAGTTCATTGATCAACCCAAACCACCATTTCTCCGGCAAACTCCAAAGCAGTTTTATTTATTTATTTTCTTTGATATGGCTTCTTCTCACTTCACAGCGTCTTGGATTCATGAACGTAAAATCGATAGCCGATATCAAACTAGTTTCAAACTAGAGGTAACTCGGAAGTTCTTTTATTTTCTTTCTTTCTTTCTTTCTTTTTGGGTCCATTTGTGATGCTTTGGTGTTTCAAAATGAGTAGAACTAACTGCTGAGAGACGGTAGGTAAAGAAGATATGCGAGTCTGTGTGCAATTATTTCATGTATAAAACCAATGAACAAACTCTGGATAGAAAGCATCATTTTTCATGTAACTTTAATTATATCTCTTTGTTTTCTACGCTCATAAATTGCCTTTGGCATTTGTTGGTTGCTTACAGAAGCTATTCACCTTATACTGAAACTTCCGAGTTATGTATTCAAACAAGTGAACTTGATTTAGGAGCTCATAAAGTTTACATTATAAACTCTAAGAGACCATATAGTTCAGTGGCCAAGATAGTAAATTAATTACTACGTACTGTCTATTTACTCCATAATAAGCTTGCGTTAATCTGCCGCCTCTTTCCTTTAGAATGTAATAAAGTGATAGGATCCCTATCTAGAAGTCATAGAGAGGGCAAGTCAAAGCCTTAGAAGGTGGAGGATGAGGAAGTCATAGAGTTAACCATCTTCTTGTCGAGGATTGCTTCAGGTTCCATTTTATTGATGCCTTGTGCTCGGAGTAAACACAAGGTATTGACTGCGATCTGGTACGTTAAGTGGAGATCTGCACGATTGGTTGGATAGGTCCAGCTGCAAACCAAGTATGGTTTACACCGTTTCAAGGCCACAAAACAAGCTGCTCTTCAATGCATTTAGCAAAACTCCATGATTCCATTAGTGAGATGTTATACTATATATGATGATTGATGAGTGTGACACCGTGAGCTGTTGAAATATCAGAAGCACAAACAATTAGGATGAGCCTATAGACTATAGCCCAACGGATACTACGTACTAAAGCAGATGCTTGATTCTTTAGTTCTCTATGTTATTCAATAACGTCCTCCATTGTGATAACTCGTAGAACCTCATCATTAGTAGGGAAATCAGGTATAGGAGAATTCTCGATATCCAAAATGCAAAACGAGCAGCTTACTATATCAGCCTGATAGAGACTTGTCGCTATTACTGAGAGTCATGCGGAGCTTTTTAGTGCTACATAATATAATTGCACTTGAGGAAAAAGAAAGTAGAATGTATAAAAAAAAAAAAAAAAATGTAAATTTGTCTAAGCTTTTTGGTTTAAAAGAAAAAAAAAAATCCATCCCTATTGTCGGTGCTTCTTGGGACTTAAGGTTGACGCCGCCCTAATTTTTTTTTTATATGGTAGCTAGGTCTCTTCATATAGATAGGTTTCTCTAGGTCTTAACATAAACTTTAACATCTCTCTCTCTCCAATCAGCAACTAAAACGATCATGATTTCAGACTCTATCCCTCTTGAACTCAACCTCGAGATATTGTCGAGATCGCCAGCAAAGTCAATAGCCAGGTTTCATAGCGTGTCCAAGCTATGGGCATCAACTCTTAGTCGTCCATACTTCAAAGATTTGTTCCTGACCAAGTCTTCCGCGCAGCCGCGTCTCCTATTTGCCATCGAAGAAAAGGGAAAGTGGAGCATCTTTGCCCACTCATCTGTGGTCCAGTGGTAGAGGAAGGGAAGGGTGAAGGGTGC
>OVBI01001248.1:0-38861 GCA_900406495.1 Sisymbrium altissimum | reverse complement strand
ATTTCAATTATATAGTGAGATTGGTTAAGATTATTTTTTTATATATAATTATAGATTTTTTTTTCAGTTTTTACGGTAAAAAATATAAAATATTTATGCAAAACAGATTAATAATTAATTAATAAGTTCTAATTATAAAAACATTAAAATAACTAATAAAAATTAGTTAAATAAATTGATTATTATATTTTAACTTAAAAATATAGTTACCATCCAAAAAGCATTCTAAACTGCAAGACAAGCACACCCTCTTATATGAAGCAAAAATATATTACTACTATATTAGTACTAATAGTTTAACCATCATTATTTAACATATTTAACTCAAATGATAATTTTATTTATCAATTATAATACATTTTTAATTTTTTAATATTATATTATTTTAGTAATAATTTTCAAATTTTAAACATTACAATATTTAGTCTGTAAAAATATGAATCCCGCATTCACCGCATGTTAAAATCTAATACTAATATTAAACTATTCCAAAATCTAAACCACGCAATTAAGTTTGGTATTTCATTTTCTTTTTAAGTTTCCTACAAACTAATTCAGTTACTGATTTCAAGTCAAAATGGCAATGTTAAATTACAGAATTTTCATAATACAAAATTTCAAATTATTACATAAAATGATATGCAATATATATTAAGAAGAAATAATAATAAAGTAAAATTTAATAATACTTTAGATAATAAAATTTTAGTCTCTAACAAAATAAAAAAATTCCGTTATTATCCTTGATTTATTTCAGATGTGAAAAGTGTTCGTGCTAATATCTTTTAGCTGAACTTACGAATTCTATACCACATAACATAATCTGATGTTTCTAATACCGGTTCTGAAATTTTGTCTATTTTATACCAACAATTTTGTATCAATGTTATTATAACATTCTGATTTTTGGTATATGATGGTGCATGTGTAAATGTTAAAGAATTGATTTGATTATCTATATTACTACAATATATTTATCTTTTCGGTTATACATCTAAAGAAAATTCTAGGGTTAAACGTGCTTAAGTTAAAGTAGTTAAAGAATGACTAATCTACCGAGAAGTGGTTCGCGATACTGTTAGAATGAGACCAAAATACATGGAAAAATCATGTGGTGATTTCAAGGTCAATATATCATATGACTTTCGAGCCTCTTAGATAATATTCTGACTATCGGACAAGGGTGGACAAATGGGCCTACCGAGAGGACATAGGTCCCACTAATAAGAGGCAGTCGGGCGTTATAAATGTTATCTGAGAGTGGGGGACGTTGCACTCTGTGAGTGGGAGTGAACTGTAACATCCCGATTTCTAGTGTATGTGATGGTGCATGTGGAGAAGTTAAAAGATTTGAGTATATATCTTATCAAAGTGCACTTATATTTTTGGTCACACATCCAGAAAAAGATTCAGGATTAAGCGTATTTAAATTTGGAGCAGTCAAGGGATGGGTCAAATATCAGAAATTAATGGGCCTAGTGAAAAGAACATGAAAAGATCATGTGGTGAACCTAGTCCTGGGCGTTCGGACTTCGGTTCTGGTTCGGATCGGTTGTTTCGGATTTTCGGATATTCGGATTAGAGCTATGAAGATCCATTCGATTTTTACCACAATTCGGTTCGGAATCGGTTCGGAACCACTCAGGTTCGGATCGGTACGGATTTCCAATGTAAAAACCGCCTCAAACCGAATTTATAATCGGTCCGGATCGGAACGGATTTTTACAATCCGAATTAACTGTTTCCAAACCAAAAAATCCGAAACTACCTATTTCCAAACCAATCAAATCCGCAAATACCTATTTTCAAACCAAAGAAATCTGAAAATAACCTAAAACTAATATAATTTGATGAATTTAACATATTAAAATGAAATAAAACCTTAGAGATTAATCTTAAATTCGTCAAACAACAACAAAGTGACTGATTTAAACTCATAAGTGCATACAAAATAACATAATCCAACTGAAATCAAAGTTGAAACTCAAACAAAATAACACCAAGTCACCAACCAAACCCAGATTCAAAGTTCAAACTCATAACAAAATAACACAAATAAAACCGAGAAAATTCCAAGACAAAGAAATGTAGACTCATACTTAGTCTCATACTCGTCCTAGTCCCGTGGAGACTCCAAAATCCAAATGAAATTGAAGACTTTTGTTTGATATCCTACAATAAAACATAAAACATAAGATATTAGTCAGTAAGTAATTATTAATCTTAGACAAAAATTCACAAATTCACTAACAAAAATTTGTTAATAACCTTTTGGACAAGTGAAAATCATAGTAATTTAGTCTTGTTGTGGTACTGATGCGGCTTCATTTTCTGAAAACAAATTGCAACTGTTTGTTAATATTCATACTAATTAGTCATTAAAGTAAACAATGTAAATAAGAGACGAAATATTTACCTTTCTCAAGTCTATCCACCTCTTCAAGATCAGCAAGTACTTGTACATTTGTAAGTACTCTTGACTCCATTCGAATGTCTTGTTGCAGCCATTGTTCTGTGCACATTAATACCTCCACTATGTAATGACTGAGACAACTTCTATGTGATTCTAGGATCCTTCCACTAGTGCTAAACGCACTCTCAGAAGCGACAGATGATACTTGCATTGCAAGAACATCACGAGCTATCTCAGCTAAGATAGGATACTTGCCACTGTTTTTCTTCCACCAAGATAAAACATCATGCTCGACCCCAATCATCAAATCAGGATTCTCCACACTTTCCTTTAGATACCTTTCCAACTCATCTCGTTTGTCATTGACTCCCATTTCATTAAGCTTTTTTTTGTACCTCACATCCATCCTTTGATAGCCTAACCCATCGTCAACTAATTCCATCCTATCAAAAGCTTGAGACTGAGAAGACTGTGATGACTGTGATGACTGTGTAGCTTGACCTGCACCGGCTTGGTCATTTGGCACTATACTCTTTAAACAAGCTTCTCAAAACACCAAGCACCGAATCATAGATCTCCATGGATTCAATAGAATCCGTCCCATATAGTTCTTCAAAACACATCTTCGCAAGCTCCAGCTTTTTGGTGGGATCAAACACAGTTGCAACAATCAACATCATGTTGATATTCTTTAGACCATCCCAATACTTGTCGAATTTCTTGTACATTTCTTCAGCTTTAGACTTCAACTAAGAATCAAAGCTATTGCTGAGTGCCACCAAGTTTGTTGCTATTGTCACGATCTCCTCATGACACTTGTGTGCATTCACCTTTGTAGAAGCTGAGACCACCAATGTTGAGTTATAGAAGATGACAAGAAACCGACAAAGTTTTTCTACTGCCTTCCAATTCTTAAACTGAGGAGGTCCAATCCTTTTGACTCCATTTTCAACCTCTGAAAAATAGTCGTTATAGAGCTTATCCTCTGATTCCATCTTGTCGAAAGCCACCTTAAACTTTTGAGCCGTTGTCAACATCAAGTATGTTGAATTCCACCTCGTCTTAACATCAAGTGGCAAACTTCCTCTACTAAGCTTTCCTGAATCTACTTTCAGCTCAAAAGACTTTAACCTATTCGTATGTGATCTAACATAGGCAACAGCATTTCGGATAGCAACCACATTCTCATCAATTTCAGCCATTCCATTTCTCACTATCAAGTTAATAATATGAGCACTACACCTCATGTGCATAAATTCCCCATCTAAAACTAGAGCCTGATCCGAGACTAAAGAAAAAATACTTTGAAACTTCCTCAAAGCTGAAGTATTGGCTGTAGCATTGTCTACTGTTACACAAAAAACCTTCTCTATTCCCCAATCAGCAAGACATTCTAGTAAGACATTTGCAATAGTCTGACCTTTATGATCTGTTATGTGCTTGAACCCAATGATAAGCTTCTTCAAACGCCAAGTTTGATCAATGTAATGCACTGTCACAACTATATAACTCGCACCTACAAAGAAGAAACAATGAAAGATAAGTTTGTTAGCGTATAAAAAAATAATAGCAACGACATGGTACTAAAGTATGTAATGCACATTAATTACCTGTAGTTTGAGACACCCAAATATCTGTGGTGCAAGACACTCTTTGTTTGTTACCTAAAAACCATCTTTTGAGTGCTGCCTTTCTCTGCACATACATCTCAATGATATCTTTTGTTGATGTCCTCCTTGAAACAGGTTTGTACAAGTTAACCTTGAAACATGAACATGAAAACAGCAGTTAGAGATATAAAAAAGTAGACATAACTTAAAAAAAAAAAACGACTTATAATAGAAGAATACTTACCTTTTTGCAGAAGTGTTTCCATGCAGCACTTTCAATAAAAGACAATGGCAACTCCCCTAGTACAAGCATTTCATTAGCCGCTTCTCTGAACACACGCTCAGTCACTTTTGCAGTCTTCATAGCTCCTTCATCATTGATAATTGGCTGCCTCTCAGCTTGACCACTTATCCAAGCTTGGTGTTGTTTGCAGATTAGAAGGTGGTTTTTCAGATTTGAAGTCCCTGACTTAGTCACACAAGAGAAAGGATTCTGGCAGTAGTTGCAAATACATCGATCTCGGTTCTCTTTAGTTCTCGTGAAGTGCTGCCAGACAGAAGATCTTGTTGGGAGTATACACTTCATTTTATTTGGCTGAGAAGTAGATCCACTTCCTCCTTCGTTGTCTTTACGTTTGCCTCCTTGACTATCTGGTTGTGGTGTTTGAACAGAATCTTCATCCTCCACCTGTGTTGTAGTGTCTTTGTTATTTGGAGTTGATGTTGAATCCATCTGAAACATGAATAACCAAACATAAGTACAACAAAAATAAAATAATCACTATAAGAAGACAAACTCAATCAATTAAATTACAGCAACTACAACAAATTTCAAACCATTTTCATACAATTACGAACCTAATCTATCAAACTACGAACAAATCAAACAAAATTCAAATCGAAAAGTATTTAGAAATTAGTTGGATTAAAACCAGATAACGACTAATACACAGTTGTATTTGAAGAAATACATGAGAAAGAAAACAAACCTCTGATTGATTACTCGAAAATTCGAATGAAAATGGCTGATTGATGGTCATTGTGCGTTTCTTTAAATAGACAGGGGATTATTGTTTGATCGAGCCATTGCGCGTGAAAACCAACACCAAGCGTGATTAGAAATGCTCTACTTTTGAGTATAAACCTTCGATTTCGACGATGGAATAGGAACAGGCAGGAGAAAGTGAAGAGAAAATTTCTCGGTTTGAGATGTGAAGTTTCGGTTTTACTCCGAACCGATCCGTACTCCGAAGCAATCTGATGGCAAGATCCAATCGGATTTTTTACCACATCTAGAACCGGTCCGAATCCGTGTATTCGGTTCGAGTTAGAGTATGGACTTCGGTTTCAGTATAAAAGGCCCAGGACTAGGTGAACCTAGTGAAAAGACATGGGCCCATTGATAAGGGCAATCAAAGCTTTATAATAATTGACAAGAAAGTTAGCTTTGCTTGTCGTGAAATGTTTTAAGGAAATGACAATATTCACTAAAATTAGAAGTAAGATGTCCATAAATGACATCTGAGAGTAAAAATTCAAGTAGAGAGTAAGGATACAAGAAGAAAGAGTAAGAAAGAAAAACACCTAACAACCAAACTAGATGCTTACAAAACCAAAGCTTCACAAAACTCTGATCCAACATCGTTAAGGGCGATGGACTTGTTCTTTACAGCTATGATGATATTTTGGAGGAAATCAGAGTAAGAGAATAAAAGACCAGCATGAAATCTGTAATTTATTTCCTTCCATATTTCATAGATGATAGTCTACCAAAGCTGAATCAAAGCAAGAGAATGAGTATTATTTAATGAAGCAGAAAGCAACAATTGGATTATTTCATCCCAACCAACCGGAACACTTGCAACGTCAAGTTTCAAGACCACAACACGTGTGAGACCATAGAAGCGTAAATACATTGGTAAAAAATATGGTTCTTTGATTCTGGAAATTCTCCACAGAGAATACATGTGGTTTCAACATCCAAACCCCAAGACATTAATCTGTTTGGAGTAGGGTTGTGATTCAACATTAAAAGTGAAACCGTGATGGAATGCTTAGGAATTGCAACTTTACTCCAAACAAGGAAAGACCAAACTACATTTGGTTTTGTCATACACGTGAAATCCCAAACCTCCTTTGATTTGAAGCTAGCATAAGTCTTACAATATATAGTCTAAACCACTATATCATTTGTTTATGATAGAGAAATATTGGAGATATCGTTAAGCATCTAAAACTGTAAATCAAAACTTGCTGAGGGAAGTCTCCAGCTTAAATCAATGGTAAAATCACTAATTAGAGAGTCAAGAAGAATCTCCATAGTCAAAACCAAAAATATAAAAGAGCAGACCTAAAGAAATCCACATATCCCACAAGAATTATGTTTTATCTCCTCTTCCAACTTTAATTTGCAAAAACATATTTATAACAGGATGATGTTTCAAAAGCCTCCAAAACATCAACTAGATTGAATAATTAGTAGAATTTAAGACCATAATAATCCATGAGACATATATTTGTTCTTTATCCACGCCACACATGTCTTAACTGAAGTATGTCATCTATATTAGTTTAAGACGATAAATTAAGTTCCATGAAGAAAAGGATTGCAAGACTAGTATCCTTTTGCATTTTGGATATCATAGATCAAACCAGGCAACTTTAGAACATGTACTCTTCTCTATGCATTTGTCCCATAGGAATGAGCTGCATGTAAAGCTATATATCAATAGGCCTAAGAATGAAAAATTCAGATGACCAAAAAAAAACAATCCCTAGTATAACTGAGCTTATTAATCTGAGTATTCCTGCCAGACTTAAGTGCGGACCTTTAGCATTAGAGAACATAAAGAAACGCCAAGATAGCAAATTGGAAGGCTCATTGGAGATAATTAGAAATGGTTCTTTATATGCTCCAAAATATCAAGAGACATCTGGAAAAAACATTGAAGTTTTATGTTACTGGACTCGATAGCTATTTAAACTATGAAAGCACTATAAATACCCCAGCAAGGACATGTTTATACCTTATAGGAAAGCAATAGATCATCAACAAAAGTGAGATGGGAAAGACGATCATCCTCAAAGCCGTGATGAAAATTGAAGATCCCATCTCATGCTGCATTGTTCTGCATTATACATAAAACATTTATTGCCATTACAAAAAGAGGAGGTGAAAGAGGATTTTTTTTTAAAAAGACCCGTTTTACCTTTAAATAAGCCAAAATTAACATCAATTATACTAAAATAGAATGATGGTAAGCAAATATAAGCGTTAACAGAAGAAATAAAAGCTTCCGGTAAGAGATAAGCCTCCAGTGTTGCTAAAATAAAATCCCATCTAACCGAATGGAAAGCTTAAGAGTAATCTGATGAGACATAGAGGAGTTGTGATAGTCCTACAACACCTTATATGCCAGAAAAACATTTTTCAGCAATAACTCTCCTTGATATGTTGTTTGCTTCGGAAAATGATGGATGGAAGAACCATTTTCAACCTATCTGCAGTAATCCTAGATATCAACTTATATAATGTGTTTATACAAGCTATATAGCGAAAGGCTTTGATATTCTTAGCACCAGGTAGTTTGAGATTTTAGAAGCAAAGCAGTAGGCATTCAAAGTAGCTGGTATCAAGCCATTATTTCATTACTGAAAATATTTAGAGTAATCGAAAAAACATATGAAAGAGTTTATCATAAGAAGTACATTAATCAAACTGATAAAAATCACATAATTAAAATAATGTAGACAATTAACTAAATATAGTGTTTTCTCCCTAAAAAAAATATGAATGCAAATGGGTGACATTTTAGAAGAACAAATTTAGTGAAATTTGTAATTTATTTGAATTCCTTTAAAATTATACAATTGATGTTGAATTTTTATTTCTCTAAATATCAATGTGATCTATATAATTATTCGAACAATATCTAATTCTTACAAATATTGTTATTCCTCTACAAATGAGAAGAAAATAACATAGAAACTAGAGTTAATTCCATCCATTTTTATTCTATTTTTCTATTTTTCTATTTTTCTAATTTTTTTTCTTGACAACCATTTGTACTTTACATAGATAATTTTTTTTTTAATTATAGTTCAAGTCATATATGTCAAAAAGAAAACCCTTAATCATCTTTCAAGTTAGAATCTTAAAATCAACAAAATGTAGTGGATAATCTCAATTCCGAAAAGACTTTGTTGGTATTTATTGTTCTTCTTTTCTTGTTATTTTTTTTGGGTCAACAATCCATTGTTATTGAATCACAGTTGGTCAATATAAATGTCTCCATGAGTCTACATTACATTTGACTGTTCATGGTTTATATGGGATAAAAGATAAACACGTACGCGCGCCTCTTTCGCAAGCGAATCAGCACGATCGTTACAACAACAAAGAATAAAACATAAGCCGAACTATACAAAGCAATCTCTAAGCATAACAAATAGCTCTAGCTCCGTTTTAAAGATTAGTCTGCCTAGAAGCTCCTTGATTATCTTCAGAAAGGTTGCATAATCCATCTCGAAATTGACCGATAAGAGACTCCTTCCATTTAGACACTCCATAGCCCATAGAAGATTACCAATCTATGCGTGAAGAGCTGAGAGAATCCTTTGGTATCCTCACATCCCAAGTAATATACCTCCCATGATATCCCTAATACACCACCCAATCCACTAATTGGTCCATGATCGATCGAAAAGGCATCAATATGCCAGCTCGAGGTCAGGTGGGTAATGAGGGGGATGTATCGTACTCTCAATGCCTATTTACTCGAGCTCCTCCTCTAGCTCTGCTTTGTTTGCGATTCTCCAGATTTCTGCCTCAAGGGAGGCAAATTGCAGAGTATCCACTTGTGGTATTTCTTTCCTGTTGAAAATCTTATTATTTATTACCTTCCAAATAAACCAAATATCCAGAGAATTAAATTCAATTATGGCTCTGTAAGGCTCATGTTTTTCGTCCACCAAAAATACGAAATTCATATTTTAGTATAAAGATATACTCAGGAAGCAACCCGCAAGTGACAGAACGCCCGAAAGTTCCCCCACTTGCAGCGCATGCAAGCATTCAAAAATCATATAGTTGATCGTTTACTCGGATGCCCCGCATCTCGGACAACACTTATCCTTGCCTACATTCCGAGACGAAAGGCGCTGGTACGTCGCAACATAGATCGATTACCACAAAAAGTGTTTTATTTTTCCTGGGCATTTTATTTTCCACAAATAACTCTGGAGCACTGTAATACTTGGTTTACTTACTTCACGATTTCCATGGTTCAGGTTTTCCTTATCTAATAATCTCATATCCTGATTTAACTGAATATACTCCTGATTTAGTATGGCTCCATACATACATATTCAGGGTTACTTCATGACTCGCTCTCAACAGTAGGATAAAAGGTATATCATCGGGGTGGAATAACCGTCGAGATAAGGTCCATCTCATTAATTTGTATCTTGCATTATAAGATGATGAACCAATAAATTGTGATCTCTTTCTCCAAATTGATTTACTCCTCCCGGCGGTCGTGCCGGAATGTCTGGGATCTAATTTTCACTTTAAACTTTTGTACTGCATCCCAATCCAATATTCTTCCTTAGATTCTGCGTAAGTACTTCTTTTGCGGCCATGATACTCCGTCAACCAAAAGATGGAGAATATACATTGCAATTCTTGAGAGGATCAGAGTCTCCTATAGTATCTCCCCTTCAGGACCCTAGAGAGAAGAGAAGATGGATATTGTACAGATCACCAAAGTTGTTTAGCCAACAAAGCGAGATTCTGATCATGTAAGTCTCTAAATTCTAAGGCTCCCATTTCTTAGGGAATACATATCTTATTCTACACAATCCATTGGAGTCATTTGCTATTCAATTTTGAACTCCACCAAAAATCTAAGATAACACTCCTCAATTTATCAACGGTACCTGAGGGAGTAAGAAACACGATTTTAAATCTATCAAACCGCTTGCGCTAGAGACTTAATTTTGACCTGTTTACCTCTTTTCGAAGGAGAAAAGTTGACCAACTGTTGACACGGTTGTTTAAAAGATCATGCACAAAAGCAAAAAAAAATTCTTTGAATCACAGATTTGTTCCGGTAACCCAAGGTACATTTCCATGCCTCCCTCATTGGTTATACCCATTGTGGCTTATATGGCTCGAAGTGTGTTAGTTGGTTTTATTCCCAAAAGTGATTGAGGATTATGCTATATTTAGGAGTTATTCTGATGCATTCCCGTAGGAATGAATAATCTTTAAAATCTCTGCACCTTGTAGAATATCTGCCCTTATAAAAGAAAAGACTATCATCTGCAAAAAACAAGATGTGACACCTTAGGGCTTGCTCTACCAATTCTCATTTCCAATATCCTCATCTCATATTTTGCCTGGTTTAAGATAGAAATAAGGGCCTATGTGCAGAGAATAAAGAGAAATGGTGATGCATCCCCCAAAACCAATGCCAAGCCAACCAGACCAGAGCAAACCATGGAGTTGGTAAACATGAAGCTGGGGAGAGCTAAGGAGATACGCAAAGTGAGTTCAGCTCAAATGGAGGCCAACACCAATCCGTTCAACTCACAAACCACTTGGAAAGCACATTCAACTCACAAACCACTTGGAAAGCACATTCAACTCATCTTGAGGCCACCACGAAGAAGAATCAGCCCCAAAGGATTCCACACCAAGGAGATATAGAAGAATCAATCCGCCAGACCACCATTAAGCTACATGGAGACACCCGAACAGAAAATAAAGTATTCCAATCAAACAAGAAGGAACCAAGCTACAAACGACTTGTTTTAGAAACTTAACCCATCTGTAGCACTCGGTGAATTGGATTCACATCAAAAGCTTTCCACTTGAAGAAGATATTTAACTTACAACTTGGTGGACTTCCAGTGAAACCGAAGGAGACCAACACACACTTAATGAAGCATACCGACCAGACCAGGAGAGAGTCAATCACTTCATTCCATCAAATCATCAGATCGGTTAGAAGAAAGAGCCGTCCAGCCAGCTTCTCAACCTCCATCTCTTTTGCGTGTGATTCCCGTTCCGGGTATTGCATCAAATGGGGATAGGGGATCCTCTTGGCGAAGCCCTCTTGAAGGATTTATCTTTCTTTTAGCTTCTCCGTTAATCAAAATGTAGTACGAGACCAAAGATATGCAAAATTGGAGCATGGTAACCCATTTTTCTACAAAACCCATCTTTAGCATTAGAGCTCTGAGAACTCCCATTTCACCCAGTCATAAAGTTTACTCATATCCGTTTTTATTGCTATATATTCCCATCTACACATAATTCGTCGTTAATGCATGAAAGTTCTGATGTGCTAACAGAATATTATCAGTGATCAAATGTCAATCATAAAGGCTGATTGTATCTCCAAAATCCGATTCATGAAGACTCTCTTTAGTCATTTATATACTAGCTTGGAGATGACCTTGTAACTCAAGTAACATACGTTCATTGGTCGGAATTCAGTCATAGATCTAGGACTGTCCGCCTTTGAGATAAGGCAGATATTGGTGTAGTTCAAACGGGGATCAAAGCAGCCTGTCGTAAAAAAAATCTTTGACTACTCTAGTCAGATCTTGGCCAATGACTTACCTCTGATAAAACTGACTGGTCAAGCCGCCAGGCCCAGGGGATTTATCAGCGTAAACTTTAAAAAGTGCCGATCTAATCACCTTGGGTGAGGGAAGATCCGCTAAAAGGATGTAGTTTACGTGTTCCAGCACCTTTGCGGTAATAAACCGAAGTGACTCATCAAATTCAGTAGGTGTTGTAGTAGTAAAAAATATCAGTGAATTTAGATCTAGTTATCTTTCCAATCTTTTCCGCACTTTCTACCCAATTGCCATTATGGTATTTCATGCAAATTATACGGTTTCAGGCTCTCCTAATTTTTATGGTGCATGATGAAACTTTGTATTTTTATCTCCTTCCCAGTACCAAAGGGTACGACTATTTTGTCTCCAAAAAGTCTCCTCCTTACGAAAGACTGCACAAAGTTGTCTTCTCATTTCTTCAATCTTCTCCATAGCAGTGTTATCATCCGCTTGGGCAGTGTCTAATTCATATTTAAGTTCTTCAATAAGCTTTACTGTATTTATGGGTAATGTTGTCCTCCATGAAGAGATATTTCTTCTACAAGAAGCCATCCTTTGGTGGAAATCCCGACGTGGGATCCCATCCGGTGGTCCCCATCCATAAGTCACATCTTCCTTCAGACCTGGATTTCCAATCCATCCCTTATTAAACCGAAAGCTCTATTTTCTATACCGGACAACCGCGCATCGTTCTTCAATTATCAAGCATCGTACAAAAGGGAATAAAAGTTATTTTGGCACTTCAACGACCTCCACTTTTTTCATGATTACCATTGATTTCAATGAAATCACCTACTATAAACCAAGTATTTTTCCGAGTGAGACATTCCCAAACACGTTCTTGGTATTCGACTATTAGATCTCCATACACAAAAGTCATAAGAATTATGTTTCCCTCAAACGTTATCTCAATATCGATCATACAACTATCTAAAGAAGCAATAATAAGTATTGGACCATTCATATAAAAAGTGCTACAACTTCGCTTTAACCTCTCGGTTCCACGGTAAAAACTTTGTCATAGCCGTAAGAAAATTGCAAATCTTTCAGAAATACTGATTGTATTTAATCTCTAATAAAAATAAAATAAAAAAATAACGATGCAACTCATTCAAATATTATTTTGGCAGGTCGGCGTCCGCCTCCTGAAAATTCCACGCAATCACGTTCATATTAGGAATTTGGTTTGCTTCGGGTTTTGGTTTCCGAGAGAAACAAAAGTTACAAATTTATTCTTAGATCCTTATTTAGATCCACCTACAAAAATATCCAAGGCTGCTTTTTTATTTGGACTTGGGCCCAGCCCATATGATTTTTTTTTTCCTTTTCCTTTTATTGTTGGCGACACATGACCACGAGCCAAGTTCTTCTTCTTCTTCAGACCAAAACCAATAGACGCCGGACTCTCTGCCGTCTTCTTTCTCTGTGTCGCCGGCTTCTTCTTATTATCCTTGATTTTAGCTGTACCATCAGGAACCTCAATTGAACAGCCAGCAATTGATAATGATTTGCTTCGATCTCCACAGTTGAGAACTCTAAATCTTCCTCCATCACCTCATTGGGAGATGGCTCTGACTCCATCAATCACTTAAGTATAAGTTCATCGTCAATAGTATCCACAGTAAGAGGAGATTCATTTTCGAGAATATCATCATCCTCTAACCACATATCATCATCCTCCCACACATTCTCACCCATTATCTCATCTTCCTTCTCGGCATGTTTCTCTTCCATCATGTCAAGATTCTCGTCATAATCAGCACATAAGTCGAATTGCTTTTTCAAAACCAAATTATCACTAATTGACTTTGTCTTGCCTCTTCTTCCTCCTATTCAATAGTAAGTTTGTACCAGCTCTTTGGCATAACTGATGTCTTCACAATTTGCACCATTTTATGCATGCATTTACAATAGTTTAAGTCTTATTCATGCATGTTTTTCCTAGTTGCAGCTCCATTTTCACTCATAAAAGGTTTATCATGTATTAAGATAACTTTAGATCATTTGTGCATATTTTAGAGTCCTTTTCAGGTGTTTGAGGAGTTAAGGTTGCTTGGAGGGAGCCAAGAGTTGATCCGTAAGGCCTGGAGTAGAAGAGTATAAGAAGAAAATAATCCCATAAGGCACATCGGGCAAGGAGCATCAAGATGACCCCAGTACAGAATTCCCGAAGATTGGACATCGTACAAGTACAACGAGATGACCTTGATGTCAAGCAA
The DNA here is from genome assembly GCA_900406495.1 of Sisymbrium altissimum. NCBI lineage: Eukaryota > Viridiplantae > Streptophyta > Magnoliopsida > Brassicales > Brassicaceae > Sisymbrium > Sisymbrium altissimum. The sequence continues at coordinate 24,990 of OVBI01001248.1, read as the reverse complement.
GAAGATAATACGCGTACAGATGGGCAAGAAGACAAAGTAATGCTCACAACAGGCAAGACACATCAGGATGAAGCTGATATCCGCTCCAAGCTCTTTATGCCAAATGGATAAAGCATGTCTCTAAAGTTTTGGGAACCATATATATATATATCTCTTTTTTTGTCATTTTTAGAGTTAGCCACGACCTAAACACTTCTGGCCTCCCTTTCTTTGTATCTCCTTCTCCTTTTTTGTTCTTCTTCTCCATTTTCCATGAAAACTCCATTGTAAAACCATAGTTTCTTTATAAAGATTACAGCTTTTTGGTTTATTTCTTTATTTATGTTTTTCTCTTCCTCTCTAATCATGCTTTTCACTCTTTCCCTTATGGGATTAGTGATTATCAATATGATTTGTGAGTAGTTTTCTTAGATTTGAGATCTTGGTAGATTAATGGTGATTCTAATGATTGTTTAGGGTGTATTAGGCTTAGATCTTAGCATTCATATTCTTGAGTAGTTGTTCTTAATGCCAAGTACCTCTTTAATGGAAAATTTGATCTTAGGCTTTTGATTAGCACTTATGGTGTTGGACTAAAAGCTTGATTAGATTTGTATTTGAGATAATGTTCAAAATCTCGATTCTTTTCATTTTTATTATATGAATGAACTAAATGCTTAGTACCATATTGATGGAAAATCGCCAATAGACTTTTGTTAGGCATGAGAATGTCAATGAAATGTCTGAAATAATTGCATAAGAGATTACTCATCCTAGCTTAAGAGATTAGATGTCTAGGGAGTATTTTGGTTCTATGGATCTTGATTTGAATGCTTGTTAATTATATATACACCAACTAATAATTGGGTTTGAAATATGATTAGCAAAAAGACTCTTGCCAAGAGATTGGATTATTCTTTCTTAGTGCTTCTTACCTAAGGTTGAGTCCTTTGTATCATTTGTTTGAACCTCTTCGACATGAATTAGGATCGCCTCAATCATTGCTTTGATCTTGAATCTCTTTTTTTTTTTTTTTGCTTTATTGCTTAGCTTTACTCTGTTTCAATTTGGTCTTATTATTGCTTAATTTTGTTTATATTGCTCGCTTTTGTTTCTTTCTTTGTCATTATGTTTTTAGAATAAAAACCTCTCCTTATTAGTTTAGTAGCGAGAATTCTGAATGTCATGTGTCATTAACTTCCTAAATGGATTGATACCTCAATACTATAATGACGTGTGTGTTTGAGAATTGAATTTAGATCTCAAAAACCTCTACATCAGTAACCTACTTCTCCCTTGTGGTCATTTCTTCATGAAGTAAAGAGTTTGGGGATTTGGCTTTGTCAATTACATTAAAATCAAAAGTTAGACTTTTCTTGGCCGCTCTTCCAGATTTCAAAACTTCACCTCTAGTCATTGATTTTCTGGAGTTTGCTGTTTTTGAATGCTTCTGCAAGATAACCTTTAAAGGTTTGTTACGCTGGTTATCAGGAGACACACACTCTTGCTTAGCCATTTGAGAAGATTTTGGAGGATCCCAGATGGTTCGTTGTGAATCTGATGTCTGGTTTACATCTCCTGCTGAGACTACAGCCCGATTATTGCTTTGATATGTCCCACGTTCGGTATTAGGCTTTGAATTTAAACCTCTTGAATGATTAACTTGAGAAATCTTCAATTTTTTTTTTGTCTTCATAGCTTTGCTTGCGATACTTTGGTTCACAGCTCTCACCAACATGTAAATGACGGTTGTGTTTTGCAACGGGCTAATCTCTTGGTTTGTATTAGAGCGATGGTCCAACCTTCTCCAAACACTTTCCCTCTCGTGTTCGTCTTTCCAGCTTGAGGATTTCCTTTTGGGGTCCTAATGGTCTCTCTCTCTCTCTCTCTCTCTCTCTCTCTCTCTCTCTCTCTCTCTCTCTCAATTCTAAGACATGAGTGATTCTCTCATCAGAGTGTCTCCCATGGGTGTTGGGGTAGTTACGTTCCGACTGGTTTTGGGTCAAAGTCTCTCTTGTTCTGAAACGATCCTCATGGCCATTACGATTGTTCATAATATCTTCTCTCACTGTTTCGCAGAGAAAAAGTTTCTCTTTACATTGATCCTCAGTGAGATGTGGGCATGAGCCCTCTTCATGAGAGATGAGGCCACATGTAAGGCACCATCTAGAAAGCTTCATATTTCAAATTGAGCTTTACAATTTGACTCGATGGTAGCTGAGCCTTCTTTTCAATTATTACAGATTTATCAACAATATGATTGACTTGGACTCTTGTAGCGTTTGTGTTAACGACCTACACTTCTCCTAGAAATTTCCTTATTTCAGAGATGATCTCCAGCAATCAGAAGTGGGTAGGGATGCCTTTCACACTCACCCAGAAGGTCATCTTGTTAGAAAATGAATCACCGACATAAAGGGTCCATCTTTCAATCGCGAAATACCAGTTGTTGAAATAGCATGACCGTTTGTTAAAGACGTTCTGGAGATCCGCCTCAGAGTTGAAATCAAACTGAAACCAAGAGTTTTCAAGGTCAATTCCACGGACACGACCATTAACATCTCAGATATTGACTCTATACATAAAAATAATAAAAACTTCTTTATTTCTTCCCTTCACATTAACTATTCTTCCCATTAAGTTTTTACAAAAGTGAATAATAAACTTTTTTTTATTGTTATTCAAGTCATATATGTCAAAAAAAGTCCTTAATCATCTCTCAAGTTAAAATCCTTGAATCAACAAAATCTAGTAGATAATCTCAATTCTAAAATCATGTAAATTTCCAAAATGACTTTGTTGGTAGTTAACTAGTATTTATTGTACTTCTTTTTTGGTTATCTGTTGTCGTTCTGGTTTGGGTCTTCAGGCCCAATTATAACTCAAATCCGGATCGAGTGGTCAAAACCCAGAACTCGTTTGTCATCTTGAGACCACGAGACAGAGAGAGAGCGAAAGAGAGAGACAGAAACCGGAGCGTGGAAGGTGAGAAACTTTGAGCGAGAGATGAACAGCTTCGCGATTACACCTTCCTCCTCCTTTTCGCTTTCCAATGCTTATCATCAACCTTCTCGTCCTTGCTTCATTTCCCGCAACCCTCGTTCCAATCTTGAGTTTCCCGGGTTACGATTCGGAGGGGAAGCTCGAAGAACCTCTTTAAGATGCAATTGCTGCAGCAAAGAAAACGGAAGTACAGGTTCTGGTGAGAAACCTCTTTGATTTTTTTGAACTTTGTTTTGTGTAATTTGTAATTTTGGGTTTATTTGTTCCTAAGAAAGATTTGTAATTTTGACAGCTATTTAAGACATGAATAAGATTCCAAAATCAAAGATGTCTGAATTCTAGGGTTTAATGGTTTTTAAAGACAAAACTGAAGTGTTTATCTTCTAATGGGGGTTTAAGACAAAACTGAAGAGTTAATGTCCTAATGGACCATCAAGAAAACATTAAACATAACATGTTTTGTTTTGGTATAGGTGAAAACGCAAACAGAACTGTGTTAGATGCTTTTTTTTTGGGAAAGGCATTAGCTGAAGTTATCAACGAGCGAATTGAGTCCACTGTTGGAGAAGTTTTGGGTAATATTGGAAGGTTTCAAGCTGAGCAACAGAAACAAGTTCAAGAGATTCAGGTACTTCAACCTTATCACATTGCTGATGCTCAATATGTTAGTTATTAACAAGCTAAGAAGGTTCGTGATCGTTGTATTAATTTGCAAGATCGCGAAGAATATTGATAGTTGATAGATATTTTGATATTAGGGAGAGGTTCTTGAAAGAGCTAAGAGAGCTAAGGAAAGAGCAGCTAGAGAAACCGTGGAGGCACAAGGACTCGTTGCTTCCAAACCAGAGTCCATAAATCGAAAACCGCCTGCTGGTGTTGTTGTTGCCTCTGTAACTCCTACCTCGACCGTTGAAAGCAAGGCTATAAGAAATGATGAAAATCTGTCGGGTTTCTCCGGGTCGTTAATGGGGGATGTAGTTGAAAGCTCGAGTTCTTCTAGCGATGAAGACAATATCTAAGCGGGTCGTTGATAAATTGCAAGATTTGGTAATAGTAGCAGAGTCTTGTCTTAAACGTTTGAGAACACTTTGTTGATATATGTACTGGAGAGTTGAAACAATGAAAGTTGATAATGAATAAGCTTGATATATATATTATTTGTATAAATAGAAGGATAAATAACAAAAGGAATTGATGAAAAGTTGAGAATTTTGTACATGAATATTCGGTAAATGGTTAATGTTCAAGTTTTTGAAAGATGAAATGTCGAAATGGAGAGATACTAAGAGTATATCCAATAACACTCTATTTTTCCCTCTAAACTCTATATTTAGAATAAAATCATTTCTAATAACACTTTATATTCTATTTTAAAAATAGAGAATTCTAAAAATTAATCCATTTTACTCTAAAAATAGAGAACTCTAAAAATTACTCCAAAATTAGAGTAATTTTTAGAATTCTCTATTTTTATAATTATATTCTTTTATTTATAAAATAATCATTTGTTTTGATATACTTTTATTTTGTACTTAAACAAAATTATACATTTTAGTTTTATACTTAAAAAGATTATTATAATAATAATAATAATAATTATTTTTATATTTAAAGAATATTAATTTAAAAAAAGAATAATAACAATATATAAAATTAAAAATTAATTGATTATTTGTTGGAGAAATACACTAATATCTATTCTTGAAAAATGTATTTGATATTCAATTTCTTTGATGTAAGGAATTTTCTTTCAATTTAATTTATTTAATTTTAATAAAATTGAAAATTTATCTAATTTTTGCCTACAAAATAAAATGGATGAGAAAATTAATATATTTTTAAAACATAAGGTTAAATAAAAAATAATAGTTAATTAAAATAGAGTTGACTGTTGGAGTAAAACTATCTCTATTTTTAGAAAATTCTATTTTTAGAGTAAAAAATAAAATAAACTATTAGAGATGGTCTAAGTGAAGTAAAATCGCAAACTCAAAGTTATACAAAATAAATGATACAGTCAAATATACTCAAAACTGACAACTTATTCAAAAAAAATAATAATACGTTTTTACTCGTAACGGTATAATCCATTGAAATACAATGTCAAATTAAGAGAGTAAATGAAAATGTTGAACATGATTTAGAAGTTATATATAAAAAAATGAATGATAGAAGATAAGGATATAACATTCTACAAATACTTGACTCATTTTTCTACTAAATTCTCTTTATACTTTTATCTCAATTCTTGCATAAAGGTAAATAATCATCAATACTAAAAATTTATAACTTTCACTTTCATCTCATTTTTTTTCTCCACTTTGCTCACCGGATGCCTTAACCTCTTGAATATTTTATTTAAGACCATTCTGTGTTTTTATCCCGACATTATAATAGGAAAATTGTTAGAAAGTCAAAGTAGATTTTTCAGCAGTTATCAAGTGATGTCAGTAGAAAGTTGTCTATTCCGAACGAACAGTAACAGAGAGACAAAGAAAAAAAAAGTTCAGGAAAAAATGATTTTAATGTTCAGAGTTCGTTGGGAGAGTGATAAAATCAATGAGGAGACCTGGAAGCCCGAGGCTTAGATGAAGATTGTAATTTGTAGCGTTTTCAGGAGTAGAATAACAGAGGATCAAGACTTGAATTCGGGGACGAATTCCTCGTAAGTGGAGGAGAATTGTAATGATCCAAGTTCTCTAACCCAGCCCATTTCTTTTTAATTATTATTTTGGATCAATTTAACCCCAGATAAAATAAAAAGCCCAAAATTTTATTTTAAAATATTTGAAAACTTCTAGGTTTCACCTCTCCTTTCCTCCCCTATATAAGGAGCCCCATCCCCTTCTCTTTTTCTCCACCAAGTCAAACCAGTGCTTTGCCCAGTGGTCACCTGTTGTTGAATTATCCGACGACCAACCACCAGTGAATCTTTCTAGTGAATTGTTATGGCGAGTTCTGGTGAATTTCAGGCGAGCTTCCGGGTGAACTTCTAATAAATTTCTGTGAGTCCTTTAGTAAGTTTATCGTTCCCTTCTCTTTCCATTCTTGTCAGAATTAGTTAGTATCTAGATTTATTCGGTTTAGTTTAGTCCGGATTAGTTTAAGTTAGTCGATTCTGGTTTTGGGGTCTGGGTCCGGGTTACATCTGGTTTGACTAGGTTGACCGGTTTGACCATTGACATTGACTTACACCGTTGACTTTGACTTTTTGACCGGATATCCGTTTTTGAAGTTCGAAAGCTATTTTCACTCGATTTTCCGCGCTGATTTCAAATTTAGCATCCGTTTGAATATCCGGAGTTCAGAAGCAGCATTTTTCATCCATTTGGCTAAGGTGATGGCTATTCTGCAGAACTCTGTACTTTCGTCTAGAATTTCTTAGATGGAATTTAGTACTAAATGTGATCTGTTCTTTTTGATCGAGTCTAGGTAGTTTTTGTTGTAATTTGAACTTAGGAATATAGATGATTCAACCCAATTTGTGGGAGTTTAAACTGATAATTGTTTGTTATATAAATATGTATGCATATATATATATATATATGTATATATCTCTATATATTATATATATAGTCGAGTATGTTAGACGTTAGAGAGTTGCGGGTGTTCCCGCAGGAGTTCGGTATCAGTGCAGGCAGGACTTCTGTACTAGCGAATACAGGCAGAAGTTCTGTATTTGCGACTTGCGACGATTGTGTGAGAGGCGGTACCAGCAGCTCAGTCGATATGTTGTCCGGTACTTTCAGAGATCGATAAATCATCCCAGGGGTGGTGCTGTTGGACACTGATTCCATGCAAACCTCTTGGAGGGAGGGTGCCGTCGGTCACTTAAACCGTCATCTAGGACCAATAATGTGTATGCTTGGGTGCTTTGGGTGCTGTGATTGTTCATGTTTACTCTTTGTTCCGTGTTTGGAGTGCTATGACTGAAACTGCGTTTTGTGCGATTAGCATCCCAAACCTCACTGAGTGACTCCCCAGTTGCTTACCCCACTTTTTATCTTTTTTTTCAGGTGAGGTTGACGAGTAGATGGACGTACGTAGATTGGGTGCTTTGGGAATTTTTACGATATTTTCTGTATTTTATTTTAAACATTTAGTTTGTAATTTTATTTCGGACATAAGAGTTGTGGATTGGTTTATGAGATGAGTACAGTGGAGTATTGATGAGTCAGTGGAGTTACTTGAGAGATAAGTTAGGGTTTGTGGTACGCCGTTCTCGGGTGAGGATGAGACGGGTGTTACAATTTGGTATCAGAGCTGGTTCACCGTCCTAGTGCTGACCAGGGAGGCCCTGGGAGGCGGTTAAGAATTGGCCTTGGTTTGCAACGAGGACGTTGCGCTCTTTGAGTGGGGATGAATTGTAACATCTCGATTTCTGGTATATGGAAACTTATGTGGAGAGGTTAAAAGAACTGATTTAGCTACATATATCACCAAAGTGCACTTACCTTTTCAGTTGCACATCATGAGAGAACTCCAGAGTTAAGCATGCTTGAGCTGCAGTAGTCAAAGGATAGGTAACCTACCGGGAAGTCATTCGCGGTACCGTGTGAGTGAGGCTAAAATACTGGGAACGGTCATGTGGTGATTGCAGGGTCAGTATATCATGACTTTCGAACCTTCCAGTTAACGTACCCGACCGTCCGATAGGGATGGCCGGCCCATGGGTCTACTCAGAGGACATGGGGGCTCACTGGTAAGGGCGGTCTCCCAGGTTAGTCTCCAAACTATCCTTATTTTACAAATATTGATAGTTGTAATTTTTGTTAATAACTTCGCACTAAAAGGAGGTGGAAAAGGGTCCATAATATAAACTTTGACAAAAAAAAAAAAGATGATTAAGACTAAGAGTTAGAACGTTCAAAGATTCATCTCAAATTTCCTTGAAAAACAACATAAGGTCATTGCAGACCATATCAAAAAGATAAATGAGGTCCTTTCACTCGTTACTCTAACATATCAACAAAAATTTTGGTGAACAAATGAATTTGTCAAAAGTAATCACAGAATTTTTATCAAAAGTGATACATGTGCCAGACTTAATAGCACAAGCAGATACACCTCCCCATGGAGCCTCAATGGGCACTAATATAACATCTTTACCAATCACCAGCAAAACAATAGCCATAATAACCTCAGTTAAGATGAATTGAGGTTTGGCTCCACCAAGTAACCATCTGGGAAGTCACAGCGAAATACCCCCACCGTCAAAGCGAAGCCTTAATCACATCCACATGTCTCTTCCACCTCCACCAGGATTCCCACCTTCTTTTTTGTTTGTAAAAGCGGATCAAAGAGGGATCCAGAAGCGGGAGTCTGAGGAAGAAGTGGAGAAACCCGGTTCGGGCCGAATTTAATAAATCCCTTGGCAGGGGCTGAAACGAGAAGTATTTACTACATTTTCAAAATGCTCTTTGTGACACAAGAGGGATTCAACAACGTAAACTCAAGAGTTCAACAAGGCAGAAGTGCAGAACTGGAGACTGAGCGTGTTGTGGAAGAGACCAAGAACACCCAAGTGAAACATGTTAGAAACCTTTGGCTTCCATCCTAAATGATCCCAGGGGACGCCTGCCAGCATTTTGAATGGCAGTCTGAAGAGTGCACTTTAGTGAATATGGGAAAGATGCCCAGTTATGAATTTTTTTTTGTTAAGTACGTTTCTGCCACCTTTGATTGGTTAACATGTTTGGAGGAACGCTCGATTAATAGCTTCATACAGTTATTGGTATGTGTCTTGAACCAACAATCAATCTTCATTCAGAAGACGACATCTGGAACAGAACTTTGGGCCCTTTCACAAGGATAAAGAGATTTACTTTGTTCCTACAATACCAAATATAAAGAAGTCATTGCTAGAATGCCAGTAGTCCACGACGACACAGCTTTAATGCCGCTGAAAAATTGATTATGGCACAAAGGTTCAACGAAGATCTCACCATCAATAAACAAGCAAAAATCCAAGAAGAGCTCGGTGACATTTTAGGAAGAGAGACAATTCTTCTTAAGCAGTATAAAAATGCGAGACCTCAAATGACGAGTCATCCTACTGCAACCTGGAGTAACAAGCCCGGCCACAGAGAGAAATGAAGTCACACTAGAGGATCCAAATCTTACGTGGTACAGAAGAACCCTAAATGAAGTTGAGGAGACATGAACAAAAATGGTGATGAAATTCTAGTCGTGCTAGGTCGAGACAAGGAAGCCTTCTGCGAATACCAAAAAGCTAATGGTCAGTGATGTTTCAAACTTCAGGATGCCTTGATGGACATGTACCAAAAAACCAACCTAGGAGAAATCAAGATGAAGAAATAAATGACTTTATAAAGTTTCAACCGCCCATGCCAGTGAGCCTACATGTCTTCTTTCTAGACCCATAGGCCGGTCTACCTCTGTCCGATGGTTGGGATGTTAATTTTTGGGAGGCTCGAAAGTCATGATATATTGTGCTTACAATCACCACATGACCATTTTCTGTGTTTTATCCTTCCTCACTTGGTATCACGAATGGCTTCTTGGTAGGTCCAGCTCAAACACACTTAACTCTGGAATTCTCTACGGATGTGCAACCGAAAAGATAAAATGTACTTTGTTGACATCAGTAGCCAAATCAATTTAATGTCTACCATATATGTTTCTATATATACCAGAAATTAGATATTATAGGCTTCTGCCTAAAGTGAAAGCACACCAGAAAAATCTGGACTCAGATTGTGAGTGAAGAAGAAGCGAATTAACCTAATAATCGGAAGATTAAAGCTCTAAGAGAATCGACCAGCTCCATTGAAAAGTATCAAAGACGTGCCCAGATCGAATAAGCAAGCAGAGACACCATGTTTCTCAAAGTGGAAATATCTTTCTCCGAAGAAGATCAAACTGAATTAAACAACGGCCCAGTCCGTATGGTTAGTCTACACATCATAGTGAATCGCAAATTGTGAAGTTTCATGCATTACTGCTCAAAACCTTAAAAAAGATGGGGATACATTAGACAAATATCAAAAGTGCAACGTCAATTCTTACAGGTTTTAGTACAGATTCCATTACCTCCCTCAAAACGATGAAAATGGTCAACTTCAATCACAAAAATCTGTATAGTGCAATCATGGGCGGCCAAACTTAAAGAGGGCGGTACTATCAATCTATCAACTATACGTGAAATTCCCAAAATCTCAAAGCATCTGAAGTCATGCAGCAAAAAAAAATTGATCCAAATAATAGATATTTCGGGGTTGATAAAAATACAACAAAATTCACGAACTGAGAAAACCACTGGAAAAAAGATATCAAACTTTTTGTACAATCCCAAACTATAAAGGAAAATTCATTAAATTACCAAGTGGTTTAATCCCGAAATGGGTATTAAACAACTGGCAAAATCAGGTACAGCTACTAAACACAACCGCGTGAAAGAAGAAATTCCAATTCCTTTCATTGATTAAAGCATGGGGTTCAAATTCCAAGTATATTCTATCCAAACAACCAAACATTTTCTAGTAAAATATGTTTGTAGACTTCTTATTGCACATGAACAAGAAAGAACAGTGTTGGTGTCGGATCCCAAACTCCCCGTTCGGATCTAGGAGAAGACTTTCTGTCATCTCCACATCAACATTAGGAGCAAGTCGATGGTCAATAAGAATTGACTCGAGTTGAACTGAAGAGCTCGCAGGAAACAGAGATAAGATGTTTGAGCTCGAGGAGAAGAATGAAACTAGTCAAGAAGGACGAGCTGAAGAGGAGCTCGAAAAGTGGATCCGTAAAACATAAACGTTAAGATATTTATTATCGAATCGAACTGGATGTATTAAAAGAAAATATTCCTCTTTTATTATAGAAATTAATTGTAATCATATCTATAAATATAAGACCCCTAAGACGGGATAAAAAAACAAAAGCATTATCGATACAATTCTCATATTCTTACCTTATTTCTAGTGATTATAAACCAATTAATTGATATAAAAAGATAAAAATATCTCTGTTCAATACGATTTCGAGTGTGGAAGATCCAGCATCCACAAGCAATACCGTAAAAACTCCTACTCCAAGTATCTCAACTTTTGTGGAGATCATAAGAGGCTGGCTCCACAATCCGCTAGAGCAGACTTCCTTCGATGGGGTCATGGAATCAACATTATCAAATTAGGTTTTGTGTTTTCTTTTCCTTTCCATAGCTTGTATATTGACAAAGTACTTATGAAAAAACACAATTCCAAAGTTCTGCAGCTTTAGTAATCAAAGCCACATGTATAAGAAGCTTACTTTTATGTAAAGCCCAAAAGCATATTTCATCTAAGATTTTTAAATGCCTTCATGCATGGTTTGGACGAAAACCTTTTCCCCTTTGGACGATAAATCAATAAAGAACGCTGGCGATAAGAAAGAAGCAGTAAATTGAAGCCAGTATTGTCCCAATATACTTTTCTCATTAAAATTTGTCTCAATACCATTTATATTAATGATAATCGGATTGTACCCTTATAACATTAATGTCTTATCTATACAAGCCTCTGAAAACCTCTTGGTTAATCTGTTTTTTTTTTTCTTTTGAATATTACCCGTTTCAGAGATTTTTGGCCGCATTGAAGAGAAACTTACGGACTCATTTTGCTCAAATTGACGAACTTAAAGTTTCTATATGTTCCTTTCAGTGTCATGTATCAAGAAAATCAAAGGAAATTCCATAAAACATTTATGTTTTATCTGTACAAATCTCAGAAACCTTCTTTGTAGGAACCAAAATTCACCTCAACGTATTTTAGAAAAGTTAATGTGAGGTCATTGACCGGCTTGGCCAAACGCAAAGAGGGACATGGCTGAGCAATATGTCCGGCTCGGCCGAACGCAAGGAGGGACATGTCTGAGCCGGTCGATGACCTCGGCGGTTCACGACCAGCTCGGCCGTACTTGAAGAGGGGTGTGGCCGAGCGATACATCCGGCTCGGCCGAACACGAGGAGGGATGTGGCCAAGTGGTACGTCCGGCGGCTCGGCCAAACACAAGGATGGACATGGCCGAGCGATACGTCCATCTTGGCCGAACGCAAGGAGGGACATGGTCGAGCCGGTCGATGACCTCGGCGGTTCACATCCGGCTCGGCTGGTTTTGGAGAGGGGCGTGGCCGAACACGAGGGACACGGTCTAGCTGGTCGATTATCCAGATAGTTCTTGTCCAGCTTGGCCAAACTGAGGAGGGACAAAGTTGAGCCACTCGATGATCCCGATAGTTCTTGTCCGGCTCGGCCGAAATTAGAGCAGGAAGGGGCCGAGGCATTTCATCTCCTCGGTTGTTCACGTCCGGCTCGGCCTTCTTATAGGGAGATTCCCAACCTGTCCATCTTGCCCTGGTTCAGCTCTGGTTTATGCGAGGAATCGCGACCTTTACCGGTTAAATAGTTATCGATATATAGTTAAGTTAAACTATTTTTTTGATTATCAGTCTTTTTCTGAGAATATCTAAATATGTAAATTTTTCCGATATTTAAATATTTTAGCAGTTAATTCTGAAAGTGTAGGTTTTAACCCCGGCATTTAGCCCCCTCCCCCCCAACTCGTCATTTTCAGGTATGAGAATTACGAGGTAACTAAGAAGTTTTATACGAGATTAAGGAGCTAAATTTTTTTGGTACTCGTTCTCTGTAATAAACGCGTTTGCGATTTTTACGTACCAGAAACTCGAACCGATTTTGGGCAGAGGACAAATTGTGGCCGAGCTGATGGTGGTAAGCATCAGTTGATTTGGGCTGATCAATAAAATGTGGCGAGTGAATATGTCCCAAGCTGTCCTAGTGATTTGATGGAACGGAAGGCATAGCTTTTGACGACGTTTTGTTGACTGTTGGAGCTTAAGTGTTTCGTATGTCTGGTGATCTTCGAGAGGAGGGGTCGGTTTGTAACACGCTCATGATGTTGCCTCGTTAAAATTTTTTACCAGGGAACCCGATGGGAAAAACATAGTAAAAAAAAAGAGTACAACACGCATCAAAGTTTTAAATTTCAAGAGTCAAAACTGTGTTTCCGAGGAAAGTTGAGTTTGTAAAGGTCTTTCCAAAAAACTTGTAAAAACTGTTCATGTCAAGTTTTCAAAAGTTTTTTTTGTAAACATTTTTCTCGAAAAACTATTCAAGTTAAGATTTTCGGAATTTTTTTCTGAAAACTGACTGGTGTCCAGCTTGAGGCCGACCGGTCATGTTGCTCAACGCTTTCCTGAGTTTTGGGCCGAGCCGGACGTGCTGGTCGATGCTTGGCCAAGTTTTGAGGCCTTGCTAACCACGACAGTCGACGCTTGGCCAAGTTTTGAAAAACTGTTCGAGTTAAGTTTTTCGTAAATGTTTTTGTGGAAGATTTTCCAAAAAAACTGTTTATGTTAATTTTTTTTCGGAAATATTTCCGAAAACTGATTGATGTCCAGCTTGAGGCCGGGCCGGTGACTAATCTCCTTACAAGATGACTTACATGAGAATATGACACTTAGTAGGTGACTAATACTCTTTACATGATGACTCATATAATAATATGATACTTGGTGATGACTAATTACACATTATCTATGATGAGAACACTTGTAACTTTGGGTGATAAATAATCACATTATTTAACACTCCTTCTTGAATATTCATCACTATTTGATTTTCTGCATGCTGCCTCGTTAAAAACCTTACCAAGAAAAAACAATGGAAAAAGCCATGATTAAGGAAAAAAGAGTGCTGTGCAAATTAACTCCCGCTCATGAGTATATCACTTGAAATCTTTGTAATTTAAGAATCCAATATGTTGAAAGAACTTCTTGAAAGTAACACCTTGATAAATTTCTTTGAAAATCTTTACTTGTATGAATGTTTAGAACATTTATATCTTCAATTTTCAGTGGTTTGTTAAACTTGATGATGACTCATTTAGATCATTCTGTTTAATTCTCTTGATCTCATTAATATGTATGAGAAATATTTTGGAGAAGTGATAGACTTTCATTCTTTGTATTATGACATTCCCTTTCGGTGTCTATCTTTTTGTGTGTTCTTTACTGTTTTATTAAAAACCTTAGGATGAAAAAATCCTGTGGGATAAAAACCATGAAAACAAAAAAGAGTACAACCATACACATCACTATATTTCTCCCCCTAGAAGAAACATTTTTCATGATATGCATTCCTATTATATATATATCATCTTGTGAGAATTTGAGCATAGCTTTCGTGAATACTCTTTTCATTTCCATATAATATCTAGGGTCATTGGACTTCTAATCCATAACATCCTTTTGATATAGACGATAATTTCTTAGTCTATTTAGATTTCAGACCAATTCTCTTTACATATCGTCTTCTAACCTTCTCATTGTATATACTTGTACATACAAGTTATTCATGCTTTTCTTATAAAAGTTATTATTAGGACTTTCCTTCTTGTCATGCTCAGTAACTTTCTCAAATAAGGATCAAACATATGTGAGCATTCTCTATATAAAATCCCGCAATGATATTTCGAGATAATATATCTTTCCTTTAATATTCAATTTGGAATGAATAGAGACAGTGCTATCTTTCCAATATCTTTTTACATAACTATGACTTTTAACAACTCTTAAAGAGTTTTGATGATGATGAAATTGAATCATCTTTTAATTTTTAATTATACTCCATAGAAACGAAATTTCCTTAGTTCGATCAAATATCCTGAGTTCTCTGGAACATCACTTTAATATCATCAATCCTTCTGGGATTATATCATTCATATATATCTAGAATTGAGTTTTATATCAGTATCATTACTCAGAGGGTTGTATTAATCAAGTCTTTTTTTTTTTTATTATTGTCAGACTATTAAGGGACTTAAAAGTAATTGCATCCACCACATTAGGCTGGGAACCGAGATTCACCTTAATGTATTTGTGGAAAGTTGTTGATGTGAGCAACCGCGAATCTTGGGAGAGGATGAAAATAAGAGAGAGACATCGGAAAAAGAAACTAGGGCAAAACCAAAAAAGGAAACAAGAAATCGAAAAAAGAATATTGCAGATTTTATTACTAAGTGCGTAATGAGATGTTCAAGATGTGTAAGATGTGTTCAACAAGAGTCAAAATCGATCTATATTTAACCTAGACAACTTTAAGTCCTAAGCAACCAAAGTTTCGATGTGGGACTTGCGTCTTTTCCTTTTTTTTCCACCGTCTTTCCATTAAATCCTCTAGAATCTTCCAGAATCTTCGGTAGGTCGGTTTAGGATTTAGGTCTGTCCTTCCACCAGCACGGCCCAACTTTCATCTTCGTCTCCTGGTATAGTGGTTTTCCTCAGTTTATTAATGTTTTGCCGTCTAAACGTTACGATGTTCTCAAAACTTTACGAAAACATCGATAAGTTCGCGGGAAGCTCCCGAAGATGAAAAACGAAAAAAGATGGGAGAAAATGCATGATGTTGTCCAGCTCGGCATTCCTTATTGACAGAAAATACCGAGCTGGTCATTACTTCCACCATTGTCCATCCAGCTTGGCTTTTGGTACTGAGGAGATCCTCCGACGGCTCGCTGAACGCGCTCAGCTCGGCATCTTGGAAGGTGAAAGTCAGTTCGGCATTTTGGAGAGGAGAAAATGCCGACCTGACTGCGCAGCACCACCGAGCTCGGCATTCTACAAGAAAAAGGTACCAAGCTTCCCGTCCGTTGCTGTCCAATTTGGTGTTTTGGCACCAACGAGACAGGAGGAAGCAACCAGCTCGGCACTTTCAGGGAAGCAGTCAGCTCGGCATTTTTCACTGAGTAAAATGCCGAGTTGAGCAACCCTTAATGCCGAGCTGACAGCACTCTGCTCGAAGAATCGCAACTTTTATCTGTTTTTCGGACAAACTGCTCGGAAAACAGGACTATCAGCTGGACATTCAGGGGAATGTCAGCCAGCTCAGCATTTCTGGCTGGACAGAATGCCGAGCTGGTCAGCTCACCTCCAAAATGCCGAGCTGACAACATTCTGCTCGAAGAATCGAGACTTTTATCTGTTTTCGGGAAAATCTCCCGAAAATTAGTTTTTTTCGTATTCTTTTCATGAAGTTATCGACAAAATATTTCGAACAGAGCTATTTTCCGAATATTAATCTTCTTTTCCGAGAATGTCTAAATATGGAAGGTTATTCCGATATTCAAATATTTTAATTGTTAATTCCGGAAGCGCGGGTTTTGACCCCAACAGTTGGCCTCCCAGCTCGTCAGTCCCAAGTCTCACGAGGTAACTAAGGAGTGTAAAGCGGAATTAAGGAGCTAATATGTTCGGATCTCCGGTCTTCGCAAGGAATCAATCTACGATTCTTGTTCGAGTGATCTGTGGGCAGAGAACAGGTTGTTGCCGAGGTGCCCGAGAGTCGAGTGGAAGGTTGATTTGGCCACATCGAGAAGGAAGATTCAGCTTTTGTTGAGTGGAAAGTAGACTCGATATTTTTCTCGGCGGAGTTATGAAAATTTCAGCCGAGAGGACGAGTTTTATGCTCTGAGGGATGCTGGAGCTTTAAGTGTCTAGTATGTGAAATAAGGATCGATTTGGGGATACGTTTACGATATTACCTCATTGAAAACCTTCTACTAAGAAAACCCGATGGAAGAAAACATAGTAGAGGAAAAGAGTGCAATGTGTATTAATGTCGGAACTGTTTTTTCCGGCGGAAGATTTAGTTTGCATAAGTCTTTCTAGAAACCTTTTGAGTTAAGTTTCTCGAAAGTTATTTGTAAGAAACCAGCATGGAGGCAAAAAATGCCGAGCTGGTTGTGCGTATGCATAATGCCGAGCTGGCTGCAGAGGCAAGGTGATGCCGAGCTAGACAGCATGCATGAGTTTTCGTAAGCTTCGTACAACTCGGAGTGAAAAAAGGAGCGAACTGGCTACATGTGTGCATGGAGCCGAGCTGGCTGCATGTGTGCATGGAGCCGAGCTGGCTGCATGTGTGCATGGAGCCGAGCTGGCTGCATGATGCTGGGTTGATTGGCAAGGAAATGCCGAGCTGGCTGCCATGCATGGTTTCCTCTGGAAACTGTTCGTGCAAATCAGGTTTCCATAGAAGGTTTTCCGAGAAACTGTTTCATTTAAGTTTTTTCGGAAGTTTTTCGTACGAAACCAATCAGGAGGCAAAGAATGCCGGACTGGTTGGCTGTGCATATGTATGATGCCTAGCTAGGCATTGTGCTTCGTGGAGAGGCTGGATCAAGAAGTGTTGGAATGCCGAGCTGGTTTCAAGCCGAGCTGGACATACCCTTTCTGATCTGGTTGTGCATTCTTTGCTCAGTACGTGATGCCGAGCTAAATTGCTTGAACCGGTCTTTCCTGATAACTGTTCGAGTTTAAGTTTCTTCGAAAGCTTCCATGCAAAGACTGGTAATACTGAACTGTCAGGTGCGTTGTAGAGGATTGTTCTCTGTTTCGTCTTCTTGTCAGATGAACAGTGTTTCATGTACTGTTCATGACCCGCATGGTACTGTTCACGGGTCCCGTTTTTATTCTCTATAAACTAGAGGCTCTCCCTTCTTTTATTTTCATAAGTTTACATACTCTCTAAGGTAACTGTCTCCATTCTCTCTTCTTTCTTTCTCTAGTTAGATCTTCAAGAACGCCAAGAACACATATAACGCTTTTCATTTTGAACCAAAAATGTCATTTGATCCAAGTTCCAATGGGGATGATATCCCGTGGGATGAAATCGGTCATGTGATCCTTGGGGGAGGCACATCCAATGAAGGCGGTAGTTCATTTGGTTTTAGTTATACGAACTCTGTGCCGACGCGGAATGCTTCAGGCGTTCGTATAAAACTCGAAGAACACGATGGATCCTATGTGATCCCGCATGCAGCCAAGCCATTCGTCTTAAAGTCTTGTATTAAGAAGGAGGCAGAATGTTTGCGTGAAAAGGGGATCGAGGACGATTGTGGAAACTGGAATTCACCTCAATGTATTTTCGTAAATTTAATGTGAGGATCCGAGAATCTTGCGAGAGAAAGTAGAAAGTAGAGAGAAAGATCGAAAAAGGAAACTAGGTCAAAAAGAGAACAAACTTTTATTGGTATAATGTATTGAATGCGTAAAACGGCTTAGAACATTCTACAAGAGGTAGGAATCGATCCATAATTATACTAACACAACCTAAGTTTCGATGTGGGACAAAATGTCTTTTCCTTTTTCCGATAACTTTTCCATAAATCTTCGAGAAAGCTTCTAGAAACTTCCATAAGTCGTTTCAGCCCTTCTCGGTCCATCTTTCAAGCTCGGCCCAATTTAAACATCGCGATGTTTTGAGAAACTTACGAAAACATCGGTATGTTTACGAAAAGTCCCTGAAGATGAAGAATGAAGCGTAACGAGACGAATCAAGAAGTGTCAGCCAGCTTGGTCAGCATTTCCTACCGAGCTGGACAGCAGTCAGCATGCTGACCGTCCAGCTCGGTAGCCTGGGTGCAGGAAATGCTGAACTGGCTTACTTCCAGGTCGATGGTGTCGTCCAGCTCGGTATACATGATGAGAGGAGATCTTCCGATAAGTCGTGGGATGCGTCCATCTCGATGTGCTGAAGGGTGTTGGTCAGCTCGGTAGCCAGGAGGGTGGATTTTACCGAGCTGACTGGCATATGTCGTCCAGCTCGGTAGGATTGGTGAAGGAAACACCCAGCCAGCTGCTCCAAGCTTCCGTACCGAGCTGGACTGCAACTCCCAACTTGTGGATGGCATAACTTGCTCGTTTAATCTGATTCTTCTTCTAGGAGATTCATAATTGAGTTGAGAACATTTTTCAAGTGGTTTCATGTTCAAAAGCCTTGTGGTTTAGAAGATACACCTCGATCATTGAATATATATCCTGACTGCTCTGTGCTGATCAGATCGATGTTTTGTGGCAAATTCTTTGCAAAACATGCATCCAGCTCATGTGTGCTGACCAGCTCGGTAGGATTGGCTACCAAAATACTGAGCTGGCTGTTTTCCAATCTGGGTTGATTGCCTTTCACTCGAAAAATCGTAACTTTCATCGGTTTATGGGAAGAGTCATTTAGGAGATGGAATGATCAGCCGAACGTTATGGAAAGATGTCAGTCAGCTCGGTATCACTGGCAGGTCTTGATGCTAAGCTGGCTGTCTTATTTCGTCCAGCCGATCTTCCTGTGTTTGATGAATTGCGAGTTCATCGATTCCTCGAAAAAACTCTCGAAAGACAGTTTTTTCTTACTTTTTTCGCAAAGTTATCGATAGAATGGCTCGAAATGAACTTTCTCTGAATTCATATCTAAATATGGAAACTCTTTTTTCAAATATTTTAATCGTTAATTCCGAAAATGTGGGTTTTGACCACAACATTTAGCCTCCCAGCACTTCAATATCGAGCATGATCTTGACGCAGCGATTAAGAAGTATGTTACGGGATTAAGGAGCTAAAATGTTCTGATCCCCACATCTCGGGAACTTCTATTCTGCGATTTTTGAAAGTTCGTACGATCTTTCTTGGCGACAGAGCGAGTTTTTCTACCGAGCTGAGATTGGACTGAAGAGTTTCTTGAGCTGTTCGCAAGGTGGAGAAGGAGACCAGAATTTCTTACCGGCTGGACAGCAGGCAGCATGCTTACCGTCCAGCTCGGCCAGTTTTGGCTTGTTTGCCTCATTCTTCGAAAACTCTAAGTGTTTCCGGAGATTTTTTGTAAAAGTTTTTCCGAAAGACTGTTTAGGATAAGTTTTTCGGAATTTTTAATAAAGTTTTTCTGGAAAACTGTTCAAGATTAGTTTTTTGGAGGTTTAGTAAAGTTTTCACCGAAAACTGTATAAGATAAGTTTTTTCCGAGAATTTTCGTATGAACACACATTGCCCACCAAGTCTACCGAGTTGGATGGCAGGAAGGGGCATTCATGTGCTGAATGCTGATTTTGGACAGCATTTCCTACCAAGCTGGACAGCAGGCAGCATGCTGATCGTCCAGCTCGGCCAGTTTTGGCTTCTGAGCCTCTTCCTTTAAAACCACTAAGTGTTTCCAGAGATATTTCGTAAAAGTTTTTCCGAAAGACTGTTTAGGATAAGTTTTTTGGAATTTTTAATAAAGTTTTTCCGGAAAACTGTTCAACATAAGTTTTTTTGAAGGTTTAGTAAAGTTTTCACGGAAAACTGTTCAAGATAAGTTTTTCCGAGAATTTCGTATGAAAACACCTTGCCCACCAAGTCTACCGAGCTGGATGGCAGGAAGGGGCATTCATGTGCTGAATGCTGATTTTGGACAGCATTTCCTACCGAGCTGGACAGCAGGCAGCATGCTGATCGTCCAGCTCGACCAGTTTTGGCTTCTGAGCCTCTTCCTTTGAAACCACTAAGTGTTTCCGGATATATTTCGTAAAAGTTTTTCCGAAAGACTGTTTAGGATAAGTTTTTTGGAATTTTCAATAAAGTTTTTCCGGAAAACTATTCAACCTAAGTTTTTTTAAGGTTTAGTAAAGTTTTCACGGAAAACTGTTCAAGATAAGTTTTTCCGAGGATTTTCGTATGAAAACACCTTGCCCACCAAGTCTACCGAGCTGGATGGCAGGAAGGGGCATTCATGTGCTGAATGCTGATTTTGGACAGCATTTCCTACCGAACTGGACAGCAGGCAGCATGCTGACCGTCCAGCTCGGCCAGTTTTGGCTTCTGAGCCTCTTCCGTTAAAAACTCTAAGTGTTTCCGGATATTTTTCGTAAAAGTTTTCCGAAAGACTGTTGAAGATAAATTTTTCGGAATTTTTAATAAAGTTTTTCTGGAAAACTGTTCAAGATAAGTTTTTCCGGAAAACTATTCAAGATAAGTTTTTCCGAGAATTTTCGTATGAAAACACCTTGCCCACCATGTCTACCGAGCTGGATGGCAGGAAGGGGCATCCATGTACCGAATGCTGACTTTTGGGCAGCATTTTGTACTGAGCTGGACGGTAGGCATGAACAGTGTTCAGGGATGAACACTGTTTAGTGTACTGTTCATTTACTGTTCATGTACTGTTTACGGGACCCATTTTCATCCTCTATAAAAGAGGACCTCCCCCTTCTCTCATTCTTACAAGTTCACCATTTCTTAAGGTAAAAAATCTCTCCCTTCTCTCTTCTTTCTCTCTCTAGATTTTTGATAAGACAAAGAAGAACACGAAGAACGCGAAGAACGCTCTTGAGTTTGTTGAAGGCATGGCGTTTGATCCAATATCTGAAGAAAACAACATCCACTGGGAAGACATTGCT
Source organism: Sisymbrium altissimum (assembly GCA_900406495.1). Taxonomy (NCBI): domain Eukaryota; kingdom Viridiplantae; phylum Streptophyta; class Magnoliopsida; order Brassicales; family Brassicaceae; genus Sisymbrium; species Sisymbrium altissimum. The sequence goes on along the minus strand of OVBI01001248.1, from coordinate 3,789 downwards.
TCCGTGATATACCAGGGTGACGCGCCTAGTGTCGGCGAGAGTTCACATGGCTTCGGTTATGCAGATTCTGTTCCCACGTGGAATGCCTCTACCATTCGTATAAAGCTCGAGGAACACGATGGATCGTTTGCGGTCCCGCGTGTTGCCGAGAAACTTGTACTTAAATCTTATATAAAGAAGGAAGCTGAGTTGTTACACGAGAAGTTTCCTGACATTGATTCTCCGACATGTTTTAGAACAAAGAAGCGTACTGAATTCACAGGCGCTAGCTCATGTGGGGGAAAGAGTATGGTGAGGCTTCGATCATTGTTCCATTTCCCTGAAGGGGTTGAACTTGTGGTGCCTGGCCCGGAGGATTGTTGTCATAAACCTCCTCCCGGCTGTTTCACTGTGTTCGAGTCGTATTTCGTTTCTTGTTCCCTCACCTTTCCGATCCCGTCACTGGTATTGCAATTTCTTGCAATACACAGTCTGGCGATGGGTCAGATATCCCCTAGAGGGTTAAAGATCTTGGTGGGAATGATAACCTTGTGTCTCGAGCGTGACATTCGCATCGGAGTGTGGCATCTAAAGGGGCTTCTTAACCTCAAGAGAACTAGGATGGATATGTTCTATTATGTCACACCACAACCTGGCAAGACGATTTTCCCTTATCATCCTAGCAAAGATGAATCTTGGCGTAACTATTTCTTTTTCGTCAATTTCAACACGTCTTCGATCAAACCCTGGTTTATCAACGAGATGATAACGCAGTGGTCGGACATTGGTAGCTAACTCTTGGTTGGCTGGGGCAGTTGATGATTTCCCATGTGCTGAGTCTTTGCTAAGAATGCTAACTATGTTCTTGTGTTCTCGTTTTACAGATCCTCCTTACTTTGGTGCTATTCCGCCAGACATTTTCAGAGTTTGGATTGCACTGATCTCTCCGAGAATTGTCTCTTGGGATCATCTGTCGTATCGTCGATCTGCATCCACGAGGTCTCGAGACAAAGAGTTAGACTTATTCGATTATTCATCCAAACCTCTGGAGAAGATGATCAAGGCAAGATCGATTGGTGGCCAAATGAAATTGCTGGAGAAAGAATTTGTGGAGTCTGGGGGAGTTGTACCCCGACCTTGTACTGAAGGTGGTTTTGAAGAGGGGGAAATACCCGCCATAGAGGAGTGTCCGACTGCCATCGACAAAGGCAAGGGTATTGCCTTGGATCAAGGGAAGTCCGCCAAGGCTTCTTCTGATGGGAAGAAGAAGAAGAAGAAGAAGGGAAGCAAGGTTCCCGAGTTTGACTTCTACGCCCCGCAGTGCACCATGGACGGCTAGACTCCTGATCCGAGCGAGCTTCTCGGATCATTCCAGCGTCCAGGAACGGAGACCGTCCTTACCAGCGACTTCCGGAGGAAGAGCCCCTTTGACAGAGTCGCTCGTCGCAGCTTTGGGGTAAGACAAGAACTATCCAATTATTTTTGTCAATGTTCTGGCTCTTATTGACTAATTTTTCATGTTTCTTCAGCTCATTGCCCATATCACAGATATGGCAAGTGGTTACGAAGTTGAGAACGCCTATTGGATGCAGGAAGCTGAAGAATCAAAAAGGATTGCTGAGGAGAATGCCGCGGAGGCTGCTCTTCTGAGAAACGAGCTTGAAATGGCCAAAGCCGCTCATGCTGAGGAGCTAGATCGCGTAAGAGCTGAGCTCCTCGAGGAGAAGAAGGCGCATGATCGAAAGATGCGTAAGGCTGCGGTTCCGGAGCACCTATCTTTGGTAAGGAAGTATCGGGCTAAGAGCGATCATGCTATGGTTGTGTTAAACCAGATCGAAGAGGCTCGCGAGGAGCTAGTGTTGGCTGAGTTAGTGAAATCCAACTTGGATTTGTTTGACATGCTTGATCGCGGGGATCCATCCAAAATCGCGGACTACAAGAGGGTCGTCCATGAAGGGAGAGTTAGGTTGACTAACACAAAGGTCAACTTTGAGCGTACGATGTCAACGCTGAGAGATTACCTAGTTGCCTCTCCCTTAGCTCAGTCCCTTGTTCCAGTTTTCGGAACTGACTCAATGAGGAAAACTGCTAGCGAGGTTGGAGTCTCCGAATTTTCGGGGTCGAATGTTAACAACCCGGATTTTGCAAAGTTCGTTTCGCGAGTTTGATCTGAGGATTGCGATTGAGGGCAACTGCTAGCTTGTAGCTTGTTGGCTTCTAGCCTTTGTTTTAAGACTTGATTATGTATACCCTTTGTGTGGGCTTGTTTACTTGGCCGGGTGTCATCCCGATGATTGTACTAAACCTTCTTATGATTTCATGCAGTTTAATTTTTGTCTTATGCATGTTTGAGGTTTAATGTTGGCTTGCCTCTTGTTAGAGCATGATATGATCTTGATTGCTTGCTATAGGAGAGTAGAGTAGTTCGAAGTTTTTACTCAGTCATTTTTTCCTAGCGTTTGCATAAGATGTTGTTGATGTTGTGCCAGTGATATTTAGAAGCGTTTTGGCTGGGCTTACGATAGGTTAGTGTTTCGGAAAGTAAGCTATGCGTTCGTCTGGTTTTAGGGGTTGCGTTGTTTCGACTTATCTCCCTGTTTTTCGACTATTTGAAGCACTTTACAATCTCGCCTAGTGGTATGCTAGATTTTGTTTCTGAGATGTTGAAGACCAGTGTGCCAGGTTGGGCGCCTACTGGGTTAGCGAGTTTACTATGAGGATTAAGGCAATGCGAGTCTTCACTTGCTGGCATGCCTCTCTCAAAGTCAAACCTGAGAACATCGTCCAAGATATACCTCTTGGATGTTAGGTTAGGATATACCTGACCTGATTTATATAGCGCGCTGTTGTATGTCCGTGCACGGACGTTGCTGAACCTTACCTTCATATAGAAAGTTGGTCGGATATGATTTTCGTCCATTGGGGCCAGAAATGGTTACAAGTTTGCTCAAGGGAAACCAGTTTCTTATTGTGTTGGACAGGTATGCTGAGTTTCTAGGTGTTGAAGACCTTGTAGACGTGTTTGGAGAAACGTCAAGTCTGATAAGTTTAATTATCAAGAACTGATCCGAAAGTTTGTCATAGGTGATTGTTCTGGAGAACAAGAGATCGGAAGTCCTTTATTACTTGGAGTTTGGAAATTTTACTTGAAGCCTAGAATTTTTCCGAAAACCCAGAACTTCTTTAGACTCTTTGAATCTTTTAGAGTTCGGAATTATCGTAAAAACTCAAAACTTCTCCTAAGTTCAGAACTCGTTGCATTCAGAATTCGGAACTTTTTGACTCCTTTAGATGCTAAAGTTTTCGATTTTTCAGATTCTTGAAACTGTAACCTGGATGAGCGATGAATGTTTTGGGGGGAAAGCTGCACCGAAGGTCGGNGATGAAGACTAAGTCTCCATATCCTGAGCTTGGGATTGCTCAGGTGCATCCTTTGATGCCTCGGAAGATCTAGCTTCCTGAATTTGTGGTTCAGTTGCGAGAGCTTGTTGTTGAGTCCTTTTTTCGGAAATTTCCTTGGGAGTTTCTTGGACAGAAGCTTATTTGGTCAGCTTTGTTTTCTTCCGTTTGGTGGGGGCTTCCTCAGAGATTTTGAGTTTCCGGAATTTGTGTTGAGGTAAGAAACAAACTCGGGATTCCCTTTGGCTTCCCCAAACGGTTTTTATGCCTGATTTTGTGGCATATGTGGTATGTTGAGGGGATGGCTCGCATGGAGTTTATCCAAGGTATCCCCATGATGACATTGTAGATAGCTGGAATGTCAGCTACCACAAAGTTTACGACCTTGGTTACTCCTCCTACTTGGACAGG